>VBVQ01001530.1:0-33422 GCA_011636635.1 Tetramorium simillimum
AAGAAATATTTCTTTAACTGTAGTAATATGTAATACTGATAAAATAAAATAAATGTCAATTTTATTTTATTTGAGATTTATACACTTTCTATGTTGATAGTGATTCTCAGAATATTGTGCAAGCATAACTAAACGAGATTAAAATAAAAAATCATATACAAAAAGTACAATGCTAATAGGAATTTTATATCATATGAAATAGATATTGGTGTTGTTGATGCGCTTATGGACAGATATATAGCCAGCATTAAAGTGGATTAACATCATTCGTTCACGGGCAAATCTCTCTCTTTTTTTCTTTCTCACTTTCTCATTCATTCTCTCATACAGTGAATTCATCACGTCCAATTAGTAGGATTTCGGTGACACCCGAACGGCGAACGTTAAGCGAAGGTACGAACAAGATAGATTCGCAAATGCCGAATGACAAACTTAACGGGTTCAGTTGCCGTACATGTCCGTTTCGTATGTGAAACACGGACCATCACGATTCGCCTTAAATCGCGATCTGTCAAACCACCAATTAAAACTCCAATGTGACAGCGATTCGCTCTCTCGCCCTTCGCATGACGTCGTTACAGATCTCACTGACAGTTAACATTCAATACTGTTTATATATGTATGTACATACATACATACACCTGAGTGTGTCATTGGCGAGGATTCTTCTCAAAATTAAATCTCTCTCGTAAGACACTAATTACATAGATTATAAAAAGACAGAACGTACACACATTTTTTTTTAACTAAGCTTTCTATTTCCTGCATTTTCCGTCTTTGTTATATTCATATTTTTGCTTAAATATAGGCGAGAAGGAAAAGATATGCCTTTCTTTTCTTTTATAATCTTAATTGATTCATATAATTTTAGAAATGCAGTAATGTTGGGAACAACTCGTTTAGTTATGCACGCACAATATTCTGAGAATCACTATCAACATAGAAAGTGTATAAATCTCAAATAAAATAAAATTGACATATCATGAAATTACGTGAACGTTTACTTAAGACTCTGAAGATTGGAATTTGTCTGATTTGAACGGAGTTGTGTAACAAGTTTCACATCTAACATAAATCTTAGAATATCGTAAATTTTTATAGAATATGATGCATGATTCATATTTAATGTTATCTAATTAATGTTGAAATACAACCAATTAGTGTTTCTATGTAAATAAGTATTAATAAATTACAAAAAGATGAACATATTAAAATAAATTAAGATTATTTTAAAAAAATTCTTCACTAGATCCCAACATCTCCAAACTGATCTTTCCTTCGTACGAAGCATTTTATCCTTTTTTCTAGTTGATCCATTTTCGCATCGCGTTATCGCGATCATGTCATTATAGCCAACCATGTGGGGTTAATAACATTCCGGTTTCTGCTTAACGAGCGTTAAACGGCCACCAAAGAAGCCGATACACGAAAGTAGAGACAACCGCTATCTCGCCCATGCAGATTAGCGATTTTTTGGGACAATCTACGAAGGAAATGGCTGATGATTGGTAGCTCTTATCGCATTGGTGCATGGGCGTCGGTAACATTCTTTCCTGAAGAAAACATTAACAAGAAATTTCGCAGTTTTTTAAATTTTGTTCTCCAGAAATATTTAAATTATTTTGAAATATATATATACAAAAACTATAATACTAATTTCCTCATGAATGTACCATATATAAATTGTTTATATTGATATTTTTTTAAATGAAAATGAATGTATTCCGTCGCCTATGGACCGTATCCACGTACGAAGAGTCCGCTCCGTATCGACACAAGTGATTTGCATAGTTATCCGCCGAAGATGTTACCGAAACGCGCGTCCCGCGTTCCCGGGGCGTACAGTAGCTGCGTCCTGAATTCGCATGATTCATCGATCGATCGTACCGGCCAAACTGCTCGGCACAGCGCACCCTCCCCTCTTCTTTCTCCCCTTAATCCCCGATCGGCGAGCTAACGAGATCGACGCCGTCGGCGCTGGACAAGTAAATTACGCGAGGTTTCCCCCCAAGTTCTCCTCAAGGTCCGCTAACGGTCGACCGTTAGCAATGGGAATCGTGCGACGCGAACGTGCTCGAAGGTCGAGGCCACGAAGGACATGTTCTCTCTTTTTCCTCTCCTCCGAGGATTCTCACTGTATTCGAACGGCGCGAGGCCGGTTATTTCACAATCGTGACAAACGCAGATAATATATTCCATCCGGCGTCTATATAATCCGTGAGTATGCACGGCGATAGGAGGATCTTATGGTTCAACTTGATACTTTGATTCTTTTTGCAAACGCCTCCACGGCCGACCATCTCCTACCCGAGCTTGATTTACAATATCTACGACGCGAAGAAAGTATGTACGTAATTTCTGATACAGCCAGGTATATCAGAAAAACCAGTATTGCGCCGCCGGACATATATACGTACGACATCGGAAGGGTTAAGTGGTATGCCAATGTCGACCTTTCCGTGGTGTTCTTATTCGCGTGCTTCGAGGCAGCAGTCTCGGCTCCGCCAGTCTCTTCCTCGCGCGTTTTAAATTACCGCGATCCAGGAAGAAGACCGGAGCGCGGCGGCTGTCACCCGAGGTACCTAGTTCAGATTGCCGGACGATTCGCGCAGTAGCCAACAACCGCGGGGGTCAGGGGAAGACGCGAGACGCGGGACGCGGAAATCGACGTAGAGAGAAGCGGTAACCCAAGACACGGGCAGAACTAACACAAGACGTAGACGTCCCGCAGAGACGACAACTAGCCGGGGAACTAATCACGGTAGTGCCTGACGTCCTTAGTTCATCACGAGACCCGGGAGTAATATATACCAGACCGGCCACGATCTCGAACTAATCTAATATACCTCGCCGAGCAGCGAGGACTTGCTCTCTTCGCCGTACTCGGTTTACCTCGCGCACGATAACACCACTTTCTCAACAGTACAGTCGACGAAACCAGTCCATTTACGCCAAGTGTTATTGCCGAGACGTCGATTGCGCATAGTATATCGGATATAATCCGATTGCCAACGAAAGAAATTTCGATTTCCCATAATCTGTATTCTCCTTACAAACTTTCATCGCTAATTTTTTTACTCATTTCTTATTTATGTGTGCAAAATACTTTCACGATGGAAATTATTTGCGTTGTACAGTATGCTGCCAAATATTCAATTTAAGGAAAAAGCAGCGAGCATCGATTTGCTTCAGGCAGAAGACGCAAAGTTAAAGTTGGCTCTGGGATTTTCCCCGATTCTTTCTCGCGATTTCACGCGTTGCTCACGCACAAGCGTAAGTGTTAATTAAGATCGACGCGCTCGTAGTCTCGCGTCAGATAAAAGCCGGAAGAGTCGCGCTTTAACAGGGAAAACGTATTATGATCGTTAATCGAGACGATCTGTCCGAAGAGACGAACTAGTTCTATCGACTGTACGCGGCAGAGACGGGGGTATCTACTTAAACGCCCAAGGACAATGGCCGAGCTACCTTCGCAGTGAAACGCTATACACGATCATTTCGAGCGATATATCGCCCCCGTGAGCCTGGCTGCTGGCAAGACGGTAAGAGAACCTTTCGTGAGATCGAGATAGAGCTTATTGTCCCGGTACGATGGCCGGCAGGTGTGTACGCTTAACAAATCGACCAACGTACGACGGAGATGGAGAGGACATTACCCCACTCCACCTGCTACCCTTTTTCTCACTTGTGATACTTGTTCGTCACATGTTGTACGACGCTCGTTAATTATTTTCCAGTCAGAGGTGCGTTGTGTGTAGGTATGTAACATGGTTCCAGCAAAACTAAACTCAATAAAATTTAAATGAATTTAATTAAATATGATTTTTTAAATATAATATAATATACTTTTAATTAAATACCTTTATTAACACTTTTCGATCTTATTTGATTTAAATTTAAATTCTTTCGAAATTATTGTAAATTTCCAAATACATTTTAAGATAATAATGATAATGGCGTTATTAGATGCACAAAATTTTTTGATACGTATTGAAAAGTAAATCGCGTAATTCGTAATTTATCGAATCCAAACACGAGTTATCGATGTGCATCCATGTTACGATTATCAGCGAGTCGCTTTTCGATCAATCGCATAAATCAGGATCGCGTTACGACAGCGAAAAATAGCCCGGTCGGATATGCCAAACGTGTCAACGGCAACGAGTGATCCATATTGCGATCGATCCTGAACAACTCCTCTGCTTTCACGATAACGAGCCACCGTCTATAAATCATTCTTCCGCGAGCATCGTTTCCGCGTAGAAGCCAGCAGCTCGTTTCGAAATTATTTCCCATGTTCTAATGGCCCGTTTCTTCGCCAACTGGTAGTCAGTCACGTCGAATGACGAGGATTGACGAAAGATGACCAAGGACAGGCTGGTCGTCAAAATCAAATTTCGATCAAAGTTCAATAACAATGAGATAGAAATCGTCGGAAACATGTTCATTCGAATAAAAAGAAACCGAATTTTAATTTACACTTCGTCGGTATAGTTGTGTCAAAGTTAATCAATGCTATGTACGAAGAGACACGAGGCGGGAAACGTCCGACTCGTCTAGTGGGCAAGAAACGCGTGTGAAAGGCGATCGTCCAGCTGCGCTCGCACGACTTCACTTCGGATAACACGCGCTCGCGCGAGAAAGTTACAGTTCGCCGTCGTGGCAATTTGCGAACGACCACAAACGGCGCATTTCGCCATAACGCGCGTATGTACATACAGCCATCCTGAGCCAGGCCACCGCCTCTCTCGCGATAGAAAACATCAGTGGAGGAGACTGCGCGCCGCGGAGAAATCGTGGAAAAACATTAAACACCTTTGCAAATCGAAATTCCCGTTGCCATAAATAAAAATTGAATTAATCTCGTAATGTAACGAATTAATGTCCAAAAAGTAACTTAAATTTTTCTAATATATTATAGCTTCTGTAAATCATTGTCTTCAAATTTGTTTCGTTTTTTTTAGAATGTCGCAGATTTGTTAGAAACATTCGGTAGAGAGAGATTTGTTCTATAGATATAAAATACCTGTACCATTGTATAGCAATCAATATACTAATTCCTGAGCTAGCGCGAAAGAGGGAAAAAAAGGGAAATTAGCAATACTTGACATATGTAAGGACTGTTCTTACACGTTAAAATCAGCCTATTGATATTTGAATCTCTTTAGCGAAGTAAATCACTAAAGACATAATTATTCACGCGTGTCTTGCACAGGCATATCTCACGCAGGCTCGTGTACAGATAATAAATATTTACGATGCAGGACTTGAAACTGACGGAAAATGATTAGATAGAATAGCATGAAATATTAGGTGCGATGTCAGTGACATGATTATTAATATCACGAGTTTGGTCACTTACAATTAAGCGCTCGATAGAAACAATAAAACATTCCGTTGTAAATACGACTAGGAATGCGAGAGCAAGCGTGCTCCCCGGCTTATGAATAAAATACATTTATTACAAGAAAATTGTTTAAGAAACTTCTTTGCGCGTACAATCGATCGTATATCAGAGACGCGATCGTCGGTTCCGCGGATATAAACCTGACGCATAATCGCGATGATTCGAGCGGACAGGTCCGGACCGAGTATTCCTTTTGCGGAAGCGCATTGTGAGAGCGTATAGGCCGCGCGTAGAGCGACTTATCAAGCGGCCAGTGAACTAGCAAGGAACGAGAGATGACTTGTGCATTACATAGTGCGCGCACTATGCACTAGAAACAAATCGATGCCATTGACGAAGGCAACATGGAAACTTATCGGCCACTCGCGATGGGACCTCGATCGCGATCGTATAAATCCAGGACGAGTCAGATGACTAGCCTGTTGTTTGTTTAGAAATTGAAAAAAAAAAAAAGAATCGTACGTATGCGTGTGCAGAAGAAAGAAGATCAAGAAGTCGAAAGAAGATGAAATTGTAGAGTACACTTGAATAATAAATCTAATGTAAAATTTGTATGTATAGAGAATTTTTTTAATATTATACTCAAACGTTATTATCGGTCTGGGACAGTAGGATTACAAGAATTTTTCAGATTATTGCATATTAAAGTGAAATATCCTTCTTATTTATAACTCTTTTTATTGTACGCCGATTAGTCTCGCTACTACAGTTACGTTTTGAAACTTGCCAACCGCAATTGTGAGACCACAACATGTGCGAAAGACATTGCTCTTAATAATGCGCCTTAATCTTTCAATGAGGCAACCCCGTTGGGCTTTCATTACTGAAAAGATGCGTTGATCATAGCCATACAAGTAGATCAACGTCATTCGTCTAGGCAACGTGGATTTTAATTCGCGATTTGCGCGTTAACGATGCGAACGGCAGATGAGAGACAAAATGAAGCACGACGATGATTCGACAATTTTCTCGTCCTGATTTTATTGTCAATGTTTCCGGGAAACCTCACTCAGACGCATGTAGGTTAATTTTACTCTTCCTGTTAATCCTACCTATATAAAGCGGCTTGCATGTACGGCTAATTTGCGCAGTTATGTCGACAACGTGCGGATTAGATTAGAGTTGTTGCAGTACAAAATCAAACATGTCAGTAAAATTTTGTGTAACAGCGGTTTTACACAAACTGCTAATGTATGAGCCATTTGAGGTTCTATAAAGTGCTATGTCACATTGTACTCATATCATCAACAGTCGTTTATTGTCGATAGTCGCGTACCGTTATGAGCCGCACTGGCGTAGCCAGTTTCGATTACGTTATAAAGCGATGCGGTAAAATATATTATTTCACAAACGACTGGCAACATCGATACCCGCTTGGTGGACGATACACCTAACGAGCCGATTATTCACGCGCGTGAAGATCGAATAGATCAACGAACGATGATGTAGCTGGCGCATAGATCAGTGTACAATGATGCGGATAACTCGAAACGTTAAAAGACATAAAGTCGAACAAATGGAAATGATGATCGAGAGCGAAATTATGGCGCCTCATTAAATTCACGTATGAATATTGGATTGGGTAGAGAATATATATAGATCAATGAAACGAATCAATTCATCGATATAACAGAAATATTTAAAGCCTTCTTAAGATATTTAATTTGCAGAATTTTGGAAAGAATTCTATTTATAATTTTATAGTCCGTAAAACAAGAAATTTGAAAAATCAAAACATGTACATATGCAAAACAAATATTAAAAAATAATTACCTACATATTAAATGTTATTTTTATATTTACATAAAATTGTATATAAAATTATAAATAAATTCTATTTTGACGTAATATATAAATTGTCTAAAGAATTGGATTTAAGAATTATTCATTATCTACATCGTTGAAAAATATAGGATTGTATGTATTCCGATATCCGAATTACTACAATTAATTCTGTGGCCAGAAAATTTCTACATTAGATTTAAGTATCTTTGTAATTATGTATTGGTGTTTCGACATTAATGCAACTAGCACTCTTCTTCGTTTGCCTTCAGTGACTGCGGTTGAAACGCCCAGGTGGTTTTACAGCATGCGATGCGATGTTGTATTTGCAACGAGTGCTTCTCTCTCACGGCAAAAAGAGAACTTCATAATTAGATTCATGCAAATCGGTAAAGGTGAAGTCCCCCCCGGGTCTTCCGACAGAAAATTCGTCCTGGAGCGGGCACATCGCGTCGCGTCCGCGTCGCGCCGCGTCGCGTCCCGTCGTTCGTCGTCCTTAAAAGGCGTGTCGCTCCTTGACCCGCGTTGGCGCTCATCCGTCACGCTTGTCAGCCCTTGAGATACGCGCATCCCGTGTCGCCCGATGCCAACGTATACGATAAACCTCTCCGAGAGTGCACCACGCCGCGCCGGACATATTTATGAATCCACGAATGAAAATCCGCGAGCGCGCGGAGATACATAAATAAGAGCTCCAGCGAAGGCTTGGTTTAGGGGAAATATCTTTGCCAGCAAGCGTTACCTAATCATGAATTAATACCCGCTATTGATAATCACATCTGGAAAATGTGAATAGATTTACTGTGAAAGCACAGCCAAGTATTTTCATCTCGAAACTAATCAGTTATAAATCTCTTTATAGTTATATAAAACTGCACTTTATCAGAGAAAGAGAAGGAGAGCATTCAGCATTAGCAGAATTAAATCCAATCAAAGTATTTTTTCAATTTTTATTACGCTTCTAATGTTCCGAGTAAAGTCTCTATTCGAATCGTGAATGTTGACATTACGTCAATTAAGATCTTTTCTTTCAAATCTTGTCATAATACATGACTTATTTGAAGCGTAGAAAAGTACCGACGCGACGCGATCTCGTGTCGCGAACGGTCGCACGCAAACGTTATTACTATCACCTTTACGGAGTAAGTAAATTGCGTCTCTCCGTAGTCGTATCTTTCCTGGCAGGCGCGTACGTAACGGGAAGAAGTATGGGGCCGTGCGGCCGCGCCGCCCGTCTCAGATAATTCCCCGCACGTTTGCAAACGCAGATGCCCGTTATGGTGACAGGTACGCAATGTTTCATTACGCGCCATCACGGCCGATTATGAGGCCGGACGAGTAATTGATTCGGCGCGTTTAATTTAACGAGAATTGCGTCGGGATGGACACCTCGGCGTTGATCGGCGTCCGCGAAGGCAAGTGCTCGTAATGGTTGTAATTTACTAAAACGGGACCGGCGGACCGGCCGAATAAAGCACCTGAGAACACGGTTCATTAGTCACCGATCCCTTACACGTTCCTTCGTGTTTTCGACCGAAGGAGTCTTTCTTCGTACGTCTCGTCTGGCGAGCTGTGCCATCTTTCGCTGACGACTCCCGACTTTCCCCTCGGGAGAAACGTCAGAAAATAACTCATCACGTGAACGTACATTGTATGTACGGCTCATTAATATCCATCATTATTGCCGAACTTCCAAATTGTTAAGGAAATTGAACCTACTTTAGAGTAAACCAGTTTACTCGAGTTTCTCGAGATTCTGTATCTGTGTGCAGAGGTTGTCGGGTAAATAAATATATTAAATGTATTATGGGGGAAGAGAGAGAGAGAGAGAGAGAGAAAGAGTCCGCAAACGATAAGACACACAACATTAGTTAAACCGCGTACGTTTCCTTTATCTCAACAGCAACATCCAAGTCTGCAAACGTCGTAATAATCTTGTTGCAGCACGCCTCTATGCGTCGATAGAAGAGATGTTCGGCGCATGCCGCGAAGATTACGCCACTGTCTTCAAGCAAGTCGATGACCGATCGCCGATCGCTTGTACCTCGTGATTGAACCAGCTTTATAGGTACACGCTCGCGCGTCCACCCTCTGTCACGATGTATACATATATATATATTCGTACCAGGTCCGACTCGTCGCGATCGTTTTGTATCGACTTGCCAGTGTCAAGCGGTTATCTTGATTCAATAACTGTTAATGTCATCCGGGGATTGTCCGCCTCGGCACTTGTTCACCGATGGAAAACCGTGCCTCGTCCAAGGCGCCGTACATATCTAATTATAATAAGAATAACAGTAACATATTGTGTCCCGCTGCATACAGCGATGTACACGATCGAGCGATTGCTATCAATAATTCTTAAACACATACACGTTCTTTATGGATACAAATATGTGCGCGCGTGCGATTTTCAAAGTTCTTTTCTCTCGTATGTTTCTTATATGTATCTAAATTCAATGGTATTTTTATTTCCACTGAAGTCTCTTAATATCGAAAATTAGGAAGATGACATCAGTGAACATACTGCTAACAAATGTATTGCTTGCAATTGCTTCAAACTTAATAATATACTAAACATTTGAAATTTGGTCATCCAAACCTTACGATTTTATTCGTAATATATGTTGAACAACGAAACAAAGCAATTGGAAGAAAAGTTCTTAAATTTTTTTAGATGATAAAATCGAGTGTTATGTCGTGTAAGGCCACAGTTTTGCTCGCAACGGTCGAATGCCTTCCGTTTCGGCCGCCTGCCAAGTCCGCGAGAAATCGTGCGGAAGATCTACCGTCGACGAAACTTCTCTTCTTCTTTCTTGTCCCATGTCACCGGACGTACAGACGTCGAGCGGACTTAGCGCGATTTCGCCGAACAGCAACGCGAAATCGGCCAACCGTGATCCGCCACACAAGTCGAGCTAGCCTACCCGCTATCACGTAGCCGAGTCGATATAATCGAGTCATAGGTATAAATTGCGTTACCCATTCACAGAATATTTTACGGAATATTCAGTGAGCGGCCGAGTGAGATTCTCCAATTTATTGCAAATTGCAATTTATCTGCATTCACGCGTACGTTATCAGATAGCAAAGAAAATTTCGTGCGATATTTTTCGATGTGAAAAAAAAATAGAGCTCTAATAAAATTTTGAATACTTTCGAAAATCAGCGCACGTTGATGGACTAAATCGTACAAAGATATGCCTGCGATGTGTACGTTGCAAGAATACAAAATACGCTCCGCGCGAATAAGAGAAATCGCGCGAGCGGTAGCGGTTGTGCATACCGCGTACTCGTTACTGTTAGCATTGTCCGGGGGCTCAGTAATTCTGCGGTGAAATTAATATCGTCGTTTATTCAATCGTGGCACCAACGAATTCCCCCATCGAGGAGGCTTCCGCTCGTAGGACAG
Source organism: Tetramorium simillimum (assembly GCA_011636635.1). Classification (NCBI taxonomy): domain Eukaryota; kingdom Metazoa; phylum Arthropoda; class Insecta; order Hymenoptera; family Formicidae; genus Tetramorium; species Tetramorium simillimum. The sequence continues at coordinate 10,602 of VBVQ01001530.1, forward strand.
CCGGCGAAGGGACAAGGGACTCGAAGGACACACCGGTTCACGCGTAAAACTCGCGGCGTTATCGACGCGGGCGTTATCGCCGCGCGTATCTTCCGCGGGGAGCGGCGGTCGTTCGGGTGGTACCAATTTGTCGTGCCTTTATCGGGCGTCATCTGATGGCGATCCGACACCGTCGCTCGGCTGAATGGCGAACCTCGCTACCTCGAAGTGACACCCGGGCACAATGGGAACAAAGCGCCGTTCGCGTCCTCGGCCGGTGTTTTGTTTCATTCCGCCGGTGGACAAGCCGCGTTATTTGTCATGCATTTTGACCCTCGCCGATCTCATCTCGGACATTTTTCTCTGCCTCGCGCGTTCGTCGCGGAATCATAAAGACCGGGGGCCTTCGGGAAGAGACAACTTTCGCATCGAAGGATAAAAACCTGTGCCAACAGTGAGACGCCTGACACGAATGCGGTAGGTTCTATCTCGAGATAAGAGATCTGAATTCATAAATATTGCTACGAGAATCTCGAAAGGTCGAAAATTTAATTGATAGAAGATAGAAATATATCAGTTGTGTGCTGGTCTGAAGATTGCCAGTCTAAAATTTTCATAGTTTTAATTTTCCTTTTTATTCGAACGATATAAACTTATTTCATGTAAAAATATCTAAAAATGTGATCCCAACAATTAAATTTATCATTTGGATTCTTTCAAGTAAGCACGTTTTCGATGAAAAAAGCTGAAGGCTCTTCCGAGAAAAAATGCTACCGATGATTTGAAATTAGTAGATAGTCGGTTGTTTCTGGTGTTCGATCGCGGACGATATAAGAATTAACATTCCGGGAGCGAAGGCGCGCGCGGTGTACTTACATTCTCAGCACCGAGATGCGGCTTAATTGGCATATCAATCCCAGATGAACCGGTAGATAAGTGCACGAATGTTAGACGGAGAGAAACGCGGCCGTATAAGGTCTCGCGGGTTAATAAAGTTGCATCCACGCAAGTCGCGATCAAGCATACGCCGCTTCGTAGTGGCGTCGCCTCCGATTGAAGATGAAAAATTAAAAGATAATACAGCATAAGCCGCTTAATGGGCTTGATAAAGCACACAAAGAAGTGTCATACTTTAACTCGATGATTAAATAAATTGTTTTCTCGTTATCGTTTATAAATCTTTCGCGAAATTAAAGCCTATAACGTTTCGCAATTACAACGCATGATTTTTGACATGCTGCGTTCTAGTTCCCTAAAAGAATCGTGTGAGAATATTAAAGAAAGAAGAGAAGCATCACGACGGCTAATTCTACAGTAAACGTATAATTGCGTCGACGGAAATCGCACAACACCGACGAAGATTTCTCGGTGTGTTCCGCGGCGTACAATCGTCTTGCTAGCGATCGCATCGGGCGAGATAGACCCCATTAGGTGGGATAATAACGAAACGATTAATTTGCATCGTTCAGCGGCGCAGTCGGAATCGCGATTACACGATTCGAGCTATAAACGTTCTCTACGGTAGATCGCGCTACCCGTGTACTATCCTCGCGGCAGATCGATATCTCCGCGAGCGGTTACCAGTGTCTGTATATCGATATCGTGCCGTGTCGTAACGACTTTATAGCAGACACCGGACAGGTGGGGTCGATACACGGTATCGCGGTACATGATATCGGAACCGCGAAACGGTGAAACTCGCTCGCGAGTCGGCGCTTTTTGTCGCTTTGTATAATGATAATTTTTATACGTGCCGCAGCGAGCGACACGATTAAACGCCGCAGCGACAAATCTACGTCGCCGAGAGTATTTCCTTCGCGCGGCAATTACGATCGAGCGCGGCGCGCTCGCCAATTTTTTTCCCCCCCCATGTTTTTTCCCCTCGATTTGCCGCGACAAGTTGTCGTTTCGCAACAATCGCGCGCGCTCGCGCGACCGCGTTGCGCGAGAAAACGAGTGTCAGGAAGCGGCCTTTCCTCGTAGTGAAATTAGGAAAAGTTATAATTCGTACAAATGGCTCGCGCGCTCTTTAATTTCCCTTTCTCTCTTTCTCTTTCACCACCAATGCTACATGTCGAGCGATCATTGCTCGCTATTTGGCGATTACGGAAACAAGTAGAGACATTCCCCGCTACGTTACGGACTCAATTCTGTTGTACACGCCGCTCGGGGTCTATATCATTCTCAGCGCTTCGTATGTATATATATATCTCACTCGCGAGAGGATAATTGACCTTCGCCCTTTCGTAATGAACCTCCGCGAGCGATTATACTTGGCCGGGACATGCCGCGCGTCCAAGTCCCGACACCTCTAAGCCGGGGCTGTTTAGCGTGGCAAGTGGGTGAAACGGAGGGACGTTTACGCGCACGATAGGCACGTAATGACCGATCGGCGAGGCGTTTTGTTGGCCAAGCTAAAGCGAGAACACAGGGCCGGGCGTGTATTTTTGAGTAATTACCGCTATCACGCGACGCCGAAGGTGTTACTTGGTTGCAAAGCTACGATCAAAGCTCCTAGCCCCTCTCGCCGCGCCTCTCGCGTATCAAGCGGAACCGGCTGATTCCCTTTCCCTTCGGAGGTCTACCGCCGCTACCGTACCCTCCTCCCATACTCCCCCTCACTCCTATTTCCTTACTTCCCCCTTACGATCTCTCACCCTTGCCACGAATAGACGGCAGTTAGGCGAAACTTGGAAACTGGTAGTTCGACGGTCGCATGACTCCGATAAGCGATTACGCCTTAACGGACTACCACCGAGAGGCTCTAACGACCGGTTGCCTCATTGGCTTCTCACGACATTGGCCGTTTTTCACCGACGCAGACTTGAGCGCGAGAGACTGACGCCGATTGAGAAACGTAGGACGCAATTAAAAACGTGGGGTCAAACGATTGCTTCACCTTTTACCGTATTGTCATGATGAAATTCTCATCATTCTCATCATTCTCATCATTTCTATAAATTTTAATACAAGGAATTTTGTTGTGAGGCGCGAAGTTATTCTTTTGTACCTCTTGTAAACTGAATTGCTTCGCGAAGAATTTTCCGCGAAGAAACCGCTCGATTCTATCAACGTCGGATGAGATCGTGGGCCCGCAACACCAAAAGAATCCTCCTGAAGAATCTATCGATCTATCGGAGCATCCTACCGATAATTTAGGATAATGAAAACGCAGCCGTAATGAGATCACGATCCAATCCTGTCAGATCGAAAGAAGGCGCGATCATAACGGACGGCGGTCTCTCCTCTGTTGTGGTCTTCCGCGGGTGGTCACGCACCGTCGGCCACGCCGCGATATCGCGCGCGCATCAGCATATTCGTGCAAATTGATCGCACCGGTATCGGGGACAAGGGCCCCTCTCTCGCGTTCAAGGATAAGACGTCGTAATCTTTCGTGATCTCGGCGTGACCCGCAGTCGCGACAGGATAACCCCGTTCCTTCGCGCAACCAAGTGATATTTTTCCGTACGTATTGCTTTGCGAGGCATTTAGAAAGAATGCAGTTCAAATAACGTAAATCGCTCATGTCCCAGAATCTAATTGTGGATGAACATATATGAATCCAGGAGCACGCGCTGCCCCTTAATGTCCCCTTTCGTTTTCATCGATCCTGGCCGCAGAATGATCACGGCGCGGTCGAGCGGACACGCACGGTCGCTTCTGGGGAAGCGGCTGAGAGAGATTCGCCCAAACGATCGGGTTTATCTTCCGCGCATTAATTTGGGGAAGAGACGTGAAGCGAGCAAAAGAAAGTGTCGCCGAGAGAGAGAGAGAGAGAGAGAGAGAGAGAGAGAGAGAGAGAAACAGACGATTCTCAAATGTCGATAAGCTCGCGTATTCGAGACCGAACTTTCCGTCACCTATCTATTCCTGAGCGCGGTCTACGTCCTTGCTGTGTCCTCCTCCTCGTCCTCTTCGTGTCTTGTCTCCGATTCTTTCGGTACCTGTTCGCCGATGAACGTCACGCTCGGTTGCCTCGTCGACGGCGTCTTTTGTGCCGTCGAGCGTCATAATGACACCGGGCAAAAACTGTCAATGCTGCATATGCGGCGTATCGGCTTCCACGCATGCATTAGGCGTGTCCAAAGTTTATAATACGCTACTAGATACTTTCTCATACGCGCCGTGACACCTGAATCCGATTATGGTAATATTACCACGCGGCTAAGTAATGTCCGCGTATTTTATACGCATTTTTAATATACAATATTGGAATTATATAAAAAATTTTCAGCAACACACATACACACAAACACATAATTACACGAAGCTACTAGCATGCGTAAGAACGACAAAATGTTTTCTCAGATTTTCATTCTACAACAAATATACAAATGACTCTTTCCTCGAAAAGTGCCAACTTTGACAGAGACGAATATATTGCATTTATGGAATAAATTTAACTGCATCGCTGCTTACGTAATTGCAAAAAAAAAAAATGTCGAAAAATAAGAGTTTTTTTTATCACATTAAATTAAGACAAATATTCTCAGGTCTACTTTTATAACATAAAATACCGATGGATAGATATCCTGTTAAATAGTACTTTGCTTGTTCATTGTCGCGTAAAATGGCGAAATTTCCTGGACAGAATAAATTGACTCTTTTTCTACTTCATTTCTACCGATTAAACGTCATCACGTCGGTAAATAGTACACATCAGAACATAGTATTCGTTGCGTGACCGCATCGATTAGGAGGCGCTTTTACTGTAATTCTGACGACATGTTCTATGCCAATTTAGCAGAAAGCAATAGTGATCTGGCATGCCTAGTGGTTGGCGAAGCGAGATTTCTCAGACCGGTCCTTATACAAAGGGGACAGCGCGGTATGCTGCTGGTGGCTTCAATAATCAGAGGCGATTACTGTCGTCCTTCCTATGTTTTTTAGTGTCTCCTTTCATCCGTTCGCTTGTCGCCGCGCGTCATCTGATTCTCTTCGCCATGTGACGAGGAAGAGAGCGCGATAAAAAGAGAGCCTCATAAAAAGCAGAATAAAGTTAAAACGACGGTCTCGGTGAGTTGCGGATAGAATTGTTGTATTGAGGAAGAGAGTTTAAGCCGCTTTCAGATAATGATGAAAAAAGCTATTGAAAGGACATTTGTCGTAAATATATAATATATAATGTCACAAAAAAATTTGACAAAGATATTTAAGAAAATTCTCAAAATAAACTTTAAAAAAATATTAATTGCAAAGCGATAATCTCTCATGCCGACTCGTATTATTCTCGAAAATGAAATTGTCCGTCGTGTGATTTTTACTTTAAAAATTTATAGCCTGAGATATTACGGCAGCTCGACAGGTGACGACTTTGAGATGCGCGGCACGGCAATCAGGACTCGCTCGAAATCGCTCGCGGTCGTTTCGGAAGCGCCGTATCGTTAGTCGAAGGACATTTACGAGTGGTTTCGTCAACGTGGCGAACGAGCCAAGTCCGCGATAGCGAGCGCACGCAGACAGCCGGGGCAACCATTTATTTATCAAACTGAATTACGACGTCGGAACACGTTCTCCAATAAGTTATCCTGCGCCTCCACCTGTCTTCGATCAAGTACGTGTCGTAATACTCTCAAAATCATTAATTGTTGCGAAATGATGTGTTATTGAAAACTCTTCACGATAAAGTTTGTATCATATACATAATCTAGACTTGTACATACCAATGGTCGTGCGACTAAAATGCAAATAAAAAAATGAAGATACAAACATTATATTTCATAAATAATATCCATTTATCGCAACAACATTCGATTGTAAAATTGAAATCAAAATCACCGCGCGGCATGCCAAACCCCGAATGCAACATGAAACATTGTACGCTCGAACGGCTATGCTTGACGGCTGGTTTCTTTATCCATTGCATCGAACAACGAATCGCGACACTCCGCCTCGTGACATCAAGTCACCTATGCGGTGTCAGCGATTTTGACAGTTGTGCCGGTCCCACCGTGATGAATGAAGGGCTCGCGAGGTAATCGACGTTATCGTAAATCTTCCATGTCGAGCCCATTGTGGACGATTCGCTCGTCGTCGTCCGTATCGACGTGGTCGCGAGAGAGAGCCGAGCGCGGCTCAAGTAAGGTCAGATCTCTATCGTCATGGAATTGGGACGAATCCGATTCTCATTTGGATCTCTTGAAACTTTCATGCACTTTACAAATTTTCTATGCTTCTAAGAGCCGTTGCATCATTCTTCGACTTTCAGTTTCGATCGATTATTTTTCAATTAATTCTTATCTGCCATTCACGCGAACGAATTCGACTTGTCCGTTAGACTTTGCATAGATTTACTGCCGTTATTTGGCGATACCAAATGTGTGCGGTCAAGAACCGATATCGGTCTGGAAAAAAAAAAGAAACAACCTCTTCGAATTGGATCGGTCTATGATTTCTGCTTGAAGCTTTCCATACTTCAGGTTATTACTTCTATTCCCAGAACGCGAATGTTAGATGGTTATCGTCGACAAGGAACGAGCAGACACCAAGGTTAGGCGCGATCGAGCTTAGCTCTCTATCTCTCTCCCACCTCTCTCACCCCGTCTGCATATCGATTTAAAACACCCGCAGAGCGCCTTACCGTAACTCATGGCGAAATCGCGTTACGGCGGCCGTGCCTCGCAGATCATCTCTCCGCCCGCTCTCCCACCCGTCGCTCGTTCCGGGACGCTGATATTAACGACACCCGGTAGATCGTAACTTTGTCACCCAACGAGAGGGAACGGGGTAGCGCTTGCCCGCCCGACTAAGAAGAAGCGGCCTTAAAGGGCGCTTTAGCCAGCGCGCCGCCAGCTAATTGCATGCATTTTTAACGCCGAGACGTCTTAATCGGCGAGCTGTATGATGGAAACGCGTGCATAAAGCTTTATGCTCGGGGCACCCTGGGGGAAAACGATACGGAAGGGTCGGGCGTATAACCGGCGAACGGAGTGTCGTCTAAGGGATGAAACGCGGTAGCGATAACATTTTAGCACCGACGTTGTACAACGTGCAGACTCCTTTTTATCAGATACTTCAGTTTTTTTAGAATGCTTTTCATTAATTTCAAAAATAATTCAGATATATTTTCCTTCAATTTAACGTTTTCTCGAAAATTCAACTAATAAGTATTAATATTTTTTCTTTGGCACGGCGCAAAAATAGTGCATATCAATAATAATTGTGAATAAATATTAAAGTCGTTTCTGACCACGGAACTGCAAACTAAATTCACTAAAAAAGTAATTTCTTTCTCGCGACTTTGAGCGAATGTAAGTGCTTCCCACAACATCTCGAAACGACCGGTTTGTGTGCGAAGAATAGCGGAGAGTTTGGCGACCTATATAAATCGCGTTTCCCTCGCGTAAATGTCTGGAGAGGAGGAAGGAGTCGGGGGGGGATTTAACGGACGTTGATGTATCGACGAGACCTGCGCCTCCACCATTCGACGTGGCCATCCACGTGGTGTGATTAACGCCACGCTGTCGTTCCGGCTCTTCGCGGGAGAGTGAGAAAGAGGAAGAAGGAGAGAGAAGGAGAGAGAAGATTCACGAGACTAAGGATAACTTCAGCAACGATGGTCTCACGGCTTTCGATGTTGTGTGTAAACGTAAATGTGGATGCAGCACTCGTTTTCAGATACGACCGACGTCACAGCGAATCCTTTATCCTCGACCACTCGTGTCTGTCGCCACCGTTTTATCGACCTCATTATGTCGCGGCTTGCCGCGGGTTACATGGTTCTGAACGTCGTGTCCCGCGCGGATATTCAGCGATCCAGTTTCCCGTACTTCGTTAACTTTCATTGCGAGGACAGAAGGAATCGTTGAAACATATCTAATCGTATAATCGTATTCATTTTGCACTTTTTTATATTCAATCTTACACTTGAAAGATATTTCTTCAACATATCATAAAAAGTCCAAATCTATAGTGGTTAAGAGAAATTAAATATTTTATCTGTTATGAAAAATAGAGATTTTAATTCTTAACATGAAACTATGTAAAAAAGTTTAAAGAATACGATCATCTATAAATGCTCATATTTAGTTCTATTTACTGATGTAGATAACGTTTTGTATAACGTGTATCACAAAAGTTGTTTCTTGTTTTTCCTTCTGGCCGCACACGAATACATTTAATAATTAGATTTTTTATTTTATTTTTTTCTATACATCATACATCTAATCTATATGACTGTATCGCTTAAAGAAATTTATCTTTTTAAATCCTTAATAAATAATGCTAACTAAGTGAACTAAAAAATCTGTTGCACTGGCATATAAATATCGAAAAACTAATATAATTTTCCCGATGCTACGATTTTTCTGTCCATTATCCTGGACATCCAACTGCAAAATTCGGCGAATTCTATACGCAGAGATATTGTACCTGTACATATCTTGGAGCGAAGGCGCCATGAATCGTGAAAACAACGAAAGCAACGAGCGGACGCGCGCGAAATGCTTGACGAGGCGTGCTCGCCGGCAGCCTCGTTCGCGCTCATTACTCTTTGGCGGCCGCGTCATTTGTCTCCCGAGGATAATCGACGAGTCGGGGCGGAACGCGCGCGTGTTCGCTCGCGCCAAACGAAAGAAGAGAGAGAGTGAGTGAGAGAGAGAGCGAGGCAGAGAGAAGCCGCGGCGCAAAAGTAGACGCGAGAAAGAGCGAGGCGAAGCGACGGACACGGATGTACGGTAATGGGCCCGGGCGCTCTCTCCCGCTCGGAGTGAACGAGAGCGGACGGCTCTCGAGGAGAACCCCGCAATTATGTAATCGCTGTGTCATTGCGTTAAAGTAATTCCATTAGCTGACGAGGGCCCAACCGACGCCGCCGACGACGACGACGACGACGACAACGACGACGGCGATGCCTCGACGGCGCGTCCTCGCGTTTCGTACGTACGTATGTACGTCAGAACACCGTCGCGAGGTCACATTCTCACCTTTTCACCTTCTTCCCTCGCGGCATGTCTCCCGCTGACAGGTTGATGGTGAGTCAATTGTATCGACGATTTTAATGCGCCGCCGCCCAGGCGAGTCACGCTGGACTGAATTTCGCATGGACTGATCGCGGGACGTGGCTTTGATTCCGATTTCGCCAATTTCGTCGACAGATCGAACCTCGATCAAAATACCTGAAGCCTCCGAGTAGCCGAATACGAAGCAGCGCGTCACGGCGTTGCAAATTCATGTTACAATAAATCGTCGTAATCTTAAGTAGACGATCAATAGGCATTGTCCAAAGTATCAAGAAACATTATTTCAATTTCTACAAAAATGGGTCATGTTACTTTTTTCTTTATTGTAATACTTTTCTATCTGTTCTCGCGGAGTAAAAGATTTTAAATAGTCAGCCGTGTATCAGTAAGAGATTTTTTTATGCATAATTCATCACGAGATGGTTTATTTCGACGATTCTTTTTCACCTTGAATTTTAATGTCATACAAGGCCTGGGTGCCTTTTGTTCCATCTCAGCGTGATTTCACCTGATGCGCCGCCAGGATTAAACTCACGCGCAAGAAGTAGGTACACGGCGATCGGCGAGCGCAACGGTCACATCCGACTTGCGTGATTTGAGCCTGCTTCGAAATCGGCCGTCTACGGGCCTCGGGCACTCCGCGCACCATGGCGTCCGCGATTAAAATCTCGTCGGTCGGCGATGTCACCTATGTCTCGCTGCGCGCGATATGCGACGATGGAATCCCTGACAGGAGGTCGCCGGATCCTCGTGCCCCCCCGGTGGCGCATGAATCACCGGCGAGAGAGTCGCCGCGTCTTGTCGGGGCCGCGTGGAAGGTGACAGCTGTCAAGTGGCTGCTATGTACGGCGTGTGTAGGTGGTACGTGGGTCCCCACGTGGAATCCCGTACGCAATCGTACACGTCCGCCTGTCGCGACACGGACAGGACACGGACGTGCCGCGTGCAATGGCGCGCACGTTAACGTTATCGGCCGATAGGATTGGGAAGATCGAAGATTCGGATCGAGTCGATGAAAGCCTTAGTCGAATGCCTACCGTGTCGAATGGTACGGTATAGATGGAAAGGCCCGATTGTCTACGGTCAATTATGTCATCCTCGCGATAGGATTCGAAAGAATGCAGGTGGCTTTCAATACGTGACTTACGAGATGTGATTAAAAATGATGCAGTGTGTGCTTCTTGCGTGTTTCTTCGGAGATTTATCAAACTGAAGCTGGAAACTTTGCAATTTCCGTTTTCTCTAATTTAGTGAGATTGATCTTAAGTATATCACAATTTTTTCATTGGTGCATTTTTTTTAGAATAGCATTCTCTAAAGGTATAAAATCTATCGAAGTAAGAAAAGACTATAATAAAGAATCTCATATATATTATCCTACTCCTCATGTATTTATCAGATGTAAAAAATAGAATAGCAGATATATGAAAGCATCGATTATTTCCTCCTAATTTTGCGAGGGCTGATATATTAGTCATTTCATCTCTCTTAATAATATTTAATAGCAGTGCACATTCTAGATATGTTACGATTTATAATAATAGCACTTAAGAAAATTACGTGTTCAGCGAGAAGGCGATATCATTTAAATAATCAACTCAATGCACTTTTAAGGAGTTTACCATTTCAGAAAAGCAAAGTTTAATAACATATAATTATAACGTTACGCAACATCTACTTTTCACGAAATGTGGCAGCGATAGCTTTCACAGATATTTGATAGATTATTTCCCGATGGCGTCCGGATTTTTATCAAACAGTTCGACGAAATTCGTTATTCCGGATTGTTATTCTGTCCACCTGTCCCGGCGCCACTGCACGCACATGCACGCATCCACGCACGCCCGGCTTGCCTTGACCCGCGGGGCGTGCGAGGTGCCTCGAGGGGATGCTCGTCGATCGCGACGTTGTAGCCGGGAATTAAGGTACCGGGTGACCGCGCGCGAGCTCTCGCCGCTTAATAATACCCTCGCCGCGGCCTGTCACGCTTATTTTTAAATTGTCGGCAATCGGTGCGCGCGGTCGCGAGCCTCGTTAGCATAAGTCGAGGCTCGACTAGACGACACGACGCCGACGGGAAACATTGCGACGGCTATGATGCAACGCGAGCCTGGCTCGCGCGAGTATGCCCCGCGGCCATAACAGCGCGTTTTACGAGCGTGGATTATGCAGTTACGCTCGATTCGCGACGTTCAAGTCTCTGTCCGCGAATGGAGAGGTACCATCATTGGGCGCTCGAGGAATATCTGCCGTTTGTCGCGGAATGATTGATTGACGGTTCATTCGAGAGCGCATCGTGTAATCTTCTTGTTCCTGGTTCCGCGACAATATACGTGAAAATTGTAAATTGCTGAAATTGAACTTAACATTGAACCGGCGAAGAAACGCGTGGTTGTAAATTACATCGGGAAATTTAACACAGCTTTAATAAAACAAAAATTTCTGAGTCTTCACTGCACATTTCTTGTGGAAAAAATATCATGCACAACTACTTGCTTTATTCGATACCAAAATAAATAATCAGATAGAGTTGATAATTAGAAGTCGTTACATTATTTATTTGTCGGTGCTAAATTAATCATCTCCTAATAATCAAAGAAACTTAAATCCATCTTACATCCTATTTTCAACAAAAAGTTTCTAAAATAACATAAATATTAGCGTATCGCCTGTTTATAGACGTAAACTGCATTTATCTCGAACGAGGTAACGCAAGCCCTTTTCAAAGTGGAAAGCGAATTTCTAGATTAGGAACAAGGTGGAGAACGCTCGCGAGGTAGAGAAACGTGCGATAAGCGTGCACGAGATCTGGAAGCGTTCCACGGTGGATCTCGATGCACGATCCCCGGCGATGCACGGTCTGTTACCGGTACTCGATCTCGCGAAATCGCCGTGATCCGAGGCAGAGTCGCTGCACTTTGCGGCCACGACCACTGCTGGATAGCGCGTCACAATGGCGAGGCCCGGCGTGACTGGCGTTAGGTGTTGGCGCGTCTATCACGGTCGCGTACACGGTGCCACCCGGTAATTTAGTGCCGAGTCCGCAGTCGATTTCTCGAAGCGATAAAACCACACAAGGTAGAGACGAAGGAGGAGAGAACGAGAGAAAGAAGAAAGGGGGAGGGAGGGAGGAAAAGAGAGAGAGAGAGAGAGAGAGAGAGAGAGAGAGAGAGAGAGAGTCGTAGCGAATAATTCTGGACTGAATCTATTCCACGTGGAAGAGAGAAGCGCGAAAAGAGGAAGGGAGAGTCGGGAGAACAGGCAGGGCGAAGAGGCGGAGGAAAGAGAGCGGCCGAGGAAGAAGACGAAGCAGGATAGCGAATGGTTCTTGTATCTCGACGTTTGAATCGAACGATGCGAGACGGACATGCTGGGCGCCGTCGTTTCATTGCCGCGATTCAACAGTAATGACAGAACCGTAACTAGAGAGGCATCTCCACGGCTCTTCGTCGTGTCCTCTTTCGTTCCCGTGCGCGTCCTATCGCATCGATCTATCGTGAGATGCGGTGAGATAATTAGTCCATTAAGGAACATCTCCGAGAGCGAAGGTAAAGTTGCAATAAAATCATCACTTTTTCCCCTGGACAGCCTGACAATTGAAATCCTTCGAAACATATTACAAGCGTCAAGAATCGGACGTAGCACGAAAATTTAGAGCCAAGCTAAATTTAACGATATAATAAACAAGTTCTAGGTAACAGGAATAATTGCAAAATGGCTTATATATTGATACATTGTATTATATCACTACGTTTTTAGTGATAAATTGTTTCATTAAACCATTATAATGCGTTTTTCTTTTCTAGCACTCTTTTAACTATGCCTGTCGATAGGCCAATACGGCTTAATACAACAGGAAAACAAAATTTAATCAGAGTTTTCAATGCATTAGATACGGTTATCGTAGTAGCCGTTCAATCGCTCACGATCGTATCGAAAGCCATTTAAACCGATCGTGATCTCGGTAAGACTTTGTGCTAAATCAATCTGTCCGTCAGTATCTAAAAGATCCAACTCGTCTTGTCGATGAAAATGACTCATGCAATTGACGTCGGCTAGTCGCGGATGACTGCGTCGGTTGTGCGATTACCGTTTCACAATTCATGGAGAATATGACACCCATGGGGTTTAGTATCGATGATTAATTAAATAACGATATTGGCGGCAATGATCAATTCAAAGATGAAACTTCCGCATTTTGGCGATTGCATCACGACCATCATAAATTAGAGACTTGAGTTCGGAAACAAAAAAACCCTTGCAGTCTGTGCAGAAATAATATTATCAAAATATTATCAAAATTTTATCTATAGCTTGATATAAATATACTATATATATTAAATAAAAATTATAATAATACATGGTTTTAAATTGTTCCAAACGTTGAATATATTTAAGCAGAATCATTTCCAACCTTTCTTTCAAAGCATTGCCACTTTGCTGTCTCGGGAATGTACCGGAAAAGATGTTCGCATTATTTTGTACGGCTGTCCGTGTACTCATTTTTCGCTGTCAATCGACACTTCAACTGAACACGGCGAGACAATGGCGAGTTCGTGCGACGATCGTTTAGCTTTTACGATCGCGTACCTACACTGAGATGATACTCCGCGTTACACTTCGTAGAAAGCGTCTATGACACCGAATCACGAAAGACCTTCTCGTCCTACTGCTATTTCGTGCGACCGTCATAAGAACTCTGTCGTGATTTCGTGACGGTTCCGTTCTCTCTATTATCGGACGCCGATGAAGTGTAACGACATTATGCACGGATGACACAGAATCCCGTCGTGAACCGGTCAGTATTCCAGAATTTTTTGTCAATTTTATCAGTTCTTCGTAATGGAAACTCTGAATGGGAAAATGGACGAAATGTATATAAACAGACGCCGGGTCTCTAAATTATTCCGATCGTGCGGCTGACGGTCTCGGCTTATATTTTAATATACCTACATCTAGAAGCGCAACTGACGAAAGCGATGTCCAACTGCGAGAAAAGGTTGTAACTATGCGAAAGGCGCGGCGATCGCCGGAATGGAATCCGTCGCGCACGACGCTCGCCGGGGAGCGAGGAGAGGAGCGGAGAAAGTATCCTTCCAGCGAATACAAGTCATGCGACTCTTTTTTTTTCCCCCCGCTGTCTCGTCATCCATACGCGGCACACAGAAACCAATAGCCCAGAACGCGAGTGCGCCACGGTGCCTTTACGACGCGCGGCCGCGTTTACGGCTCTTTTTCCACGGACGTCGTAAACGTGTAGCGCGGCCGGCGATCCGCGGCCCGAATATAAACCGCGGGATCGACGATCGTGCCCGGTGACACGGCCGGACGATCGCTCGCCGGTTCGCTGGCTCGCTCGCTCGCTCAGCGGATTTCAGCGAGCGAGCGAGCCCGTGGGAACGCCACTCCAGCGGGACCTGTTCGAGCAGCTCGGGAGCTGAGAAATATGACGGGGCGATTTTAGGTGCCAACATTCGTCTCGGCACCGGGATCGGAGTCATTGTCATCGGAAACTTTATACAAGTTTAACGCGATGATTGAATCTTGTCGAACTGGTCATTTTCATAATCACATTTCAATAAGATACGTATATATAAAGAGTTACAGCATCGGTCACGTAAAATAGCAGTGATCACAAATGTGTACTTTTATGAAAAAAAGAATCAATACGAAGCGACGTAAAGTATGATGTAGGAGAATGGATTTGGTTTACATTTTACATTCCTCGAGACACTCTCCGTGCAATCTAACTGTCTAATATCAGTAATGTTTCAGATGGCTATTGGGATAGCGCTGATTATACTTTCTCAAAGATGAACGCGTTGAAGTCATAGCGGTTTTCTATTGACGGTACGGCGATATCGGTATCCACGGTGAAGAGATCAGACGTTCGTGGCCCTGGTACACCTATCGGCTGCGCCTTCGGCGACCATGACCATCAGCGACATTCACCATGCTCGTTTCCCATGTTAACTGTTGCACGCCTTTTCGATCGCCGCTCTCTCGCCTATGCGGCTCCCTCTTGATCAGTTTATCCGCGAATCTATGTAATACGGAAACTTATATTATGGAGCCTCGACCGCGTGGAATATCTCGATCACGCGGAGCGACTCGCTCGTCCGAGTCGATGTTAACGGTGGGAAAAAGGGTGGAAATGTTGCGGCGAGATTCGACGGGAACTCGCGTGGATCGTCGAATCTGAAGACGATAGCGGTATCCGCTATTGTACATGTAGTGGTAAATAACGTAAAATAATAATAAATAATATTATAACAAAAACGAGAGTTAATTTTTATTTATTTATAATTCTTGATGAAATAAGACACGAGTGTAGAAGGCACCCGAATTGATGAAGGAACATGTACAAATGTAAATACCCGAACGCTCGAGCGGCTAGGTAATTAACCAGTAGCAGATTCGCATTTTTTATGCGGCCTTACCATGATTAGGGAATGACAGTGAGATACGATACGGCGATCTAATTCCCTTGGCGAGAGTATACGACACTTTAGCGATATCTCGTGCGACTAGAAGGCGATCAATTCTGGCGGACGGTTCCATGTCTCTGCGAGCCACTCGATATGCGAACGTCGATCGTCACTTAGCGGTGCATCAGAAGCCACTAATCTTAATTCGCTTATCGGATTACTCGGCTGCTGTGGCGCGCGATGGAGACGTTTGCGTCTGAGCGATAATCCGCCCGGTATGATAATTACCGAAACGATAAAGTCATTTCGTCAACGTTTTCGTCGCACCCCATTCCCGGACCAGCATGAGAATTTTTAGCGCCGTATAAATATTCATAATCGTACTTTCTCATACACGCACCCACGGAATATTGCATAGATATTTTTTGACGTTTCGAGGATGATAAATTACTTTTATAAAAGAGTTGTAACAGCGGAATAATTAACTATTACGACGTTAAGTATTATTTTGAATAGAATAAAAAGTAAAAAAAGAAGGATATATATGTATGTATAATTATCATCTAATCTATATTCTAATTCTGCAACATTTTCCAAAGTTCCAAAATTCTTAATCATTGAAAACGGAAA
The DNA here is from genome assembly GCA_011636635.1 of Tetramorium simillimum. Classification (NCBI taxonomy): domain Eukaryota; kingdom Metazoa; phylum Arthropoda; class Insecta; order Hymenoptera; family Formicidae; genus Tetramorium; species Tetramorium simillimum. Next base: position 26,599 of record VBVQ01001530.1, read on the forward strand.
GGAATTTAACTTGAAAAATTGCATATCAAACTGACTAATTTTAATGTGCGCGCGCGCGTCTGTATGTGCGGACACCTTTTGTAAATATTTAGTGAGAAATCTCGAAGCTCGCGCGACGTATTCTGGATGTTTAATATTAGCGGGACATTGGAAGAGATCAAGAGACGTCAATGAGGCTGTCGATCGTCCTCGTCATCGTCATCGCATGCCAATCACACTCCGGTTGTCCGGTTTCCCAAGAGCGAAGTACCGTTCGTGTCAGATCTCGCGTTGTCGAGGAAGAAATCGCCTACGGTCAATCGCTATTGTCGCGCGGCGTCGGCGACACTTCGCCGTCCTCCTGTTATGCTGTCCAAAGGCGAACGGTACCGTCTGCGTTATTATAAAGCGGCATAAAGGCCGGAGTGAGGTAAAGAGGTTGTTGACCATAGCGGAAGACTCGCGTTTGATAGCGTATACAACTCGAGAAGAGTGACCCTATCTCTTTCTCTCTCTCTCTCTCTTTCTCTTATCTTAGCGGAATCTGTCTTTTCGCTCTCCTTCCAATTATGTATATATTATATTATTCATGTACGTATTTTTTGACGAACTCATTGAATTTTTCATGCAAAACATGCAAGATAACATAATTTTTTGTCACCTTGTGAATATAATACTTCTATTAAATGCTATTGTGCAGTTTCTCTTCCTATTAACGTAGTTAACAACAACGAAATCAAGATTTAATCGAAAACGGGGACACTTTATTAAAGATTAAATATTCGGCTAATATCTTTTAAATAAATTGCCATTCATGTATGTACTATAATTAAAAAATCACACTGAAAAAAATTCTCGTTAAAAACGGACGAATCAGAAAAAACTTGTAGGATTGATCAAATATTCTGGTTATTATTATAATTATAAAGTATTGAGTTCTATCATAAAAACCAGAATCCTATTATAATAACCAGAATATTTCATCAATCCTACAAGATTTTCTGACTCGTCCGTCTTTAATCGGAATTTTTTTCAGTGCACGCTTCTTCAACTGTCTCTTGAGCGCAACTCGCGCGGAAATTGAGAGAGAATTGCGACGGTTCGAAAAACGGTGGTTCTATCTAATAATTTCAAGAAGCGGCTCTACGAAGCCAACCAGAAGTGGCGTCCACGACCCGGCATAATATCCGAGTCGCTCGTACACGGGCGAGCATCGCGATCCGGACAATTACGTTGCCCGGAGGCGGCTTCTACACGTACGATGATCGCGGTCTGAGTCATCGGCAGATTTTCCCTGGGTCGCGGGCTTTAACGGCCGGTATTAATCCCACCGTGGGGGGCTAACGACAAGAGGGAATTCCTTGGCGGCACCCGCTCGTGTTCATTTGCATCGGCCGCGGGCTTAATCGCCCGCGGATAATTGGATCGGCGGCCGCGCGGCGATTGAAGAAGTCGCGCGCGCGCGCGCGCGCGCGCGCTCTCTCTCTCTCGGGGAGCCGGTGTCGCTTAACGGATCCGCTGCGCTCGGGAATGCGCCTGCTTCCGTGCCGGTATACGCATCCCCGGCTAATTGTATCGCATCTCCCGACACGAGTCGCCGAGCACCGGAGAGCGCGAGATGCTGCCCCGATGACTCCGCAACCTTTCCGCTCCCCGTTAGGCGGATGAAGTATCCTCTTTGTCCGTGGATAGATCGTATTCGATTATGTTTCCCGTATCCGTTTTTTTTTCACTGCCGTTTATACGGCCGCACTTTAGCCGAACTCATTCCGCGCACGGGAGAAGTTTCCGTTTCTGCGGAGCCTCACAGATTCCTCGCGCGCTCGCGCCTAACGACGGAGGCTCTCCGGCCGAGCTCACCGCCGAGCTTCTTCTCACGCTCCGCTTGTTCGCCGGTGACACACACCTGGCCGACGTAACCGTATTCTGCCCTCGGAACTCTTACGCATGCATGAGCACGCAAAATGCCGATCGATCGTCGTACGTAATCGCGGTTCGGATCGTTAGCGGGGACGCGGAGATTGGCCCAACTCGTCGAGCCGATAAACAAATTGTACATATTGCGGGGCCGCGGCTCTTATCTGACGTGATTTTAAATCACTCGCTACTTAGGCGATCGTTTTCGATGATATTTCTCTGCCTGGAGAGTGAGATATTCGAGACGAGATTTCTCGACGGCGGACGAATAAAAGAGGGAGAGAGGCAATTTCGCGAGATAGTTAATACGACCTGTTGCTTTAGAATTAGATTCAAAATCGCGTTTCTTCCGAAAAATTCAGCTCGTTGAGCCCGCAGAAAGTAGCCTCGGGTCGATTTAACAAATGCGTATTTTCACACAGTCGATTTAACATTCGAAAGTAAATTTTATTATTCGGATAAATATATTAATAACTTTATAACCGAAGCAATTAATCAATCGTATTCCAGTTTCCATTGCAAAAAGAATTAAAATTTATTATATGTATATATTATATATATCAGTTGATTTATCACGTATTTTCATGAATTCGCAGGTAATAATATCTCTATTAAGTTACTCCAAAATCGCTCTCAATCGAATGGAATCCATCTTAAGCGGCACAGTGAACAACGAACAATGCGAATATAAATAACCTATTCGTCGAAGGTAATGTAAGGTACGACGAACGGAAGACGTTGATTCGGCACACATTTCATATCGAATAATCATGTTAAATCATCAATAGCAATTAATAACTCACTTTGCGATGACTGCGTCGTCGCCCGATGCCTCCAAGGCCTCCTCCTCCTCCTCCTCCTCTCAGAATCCCGTCGTTGCACTGGCACGCACACTGATACACGCACAATCGCGTATCCGAATATGAAAATCGCGCGATACTTTGCACGGCACTCCCGACGACAGCCGAGCGTGCTTTGTTTCGTGGCGGAAGATCGACCCCGCGTTAGTCCCGTCAATTTTAATCGCGATCGCAACAAAGCAACGACTCGCTCAGCACCCGCGGCATTTTACATACTGACGCGATAGATCCCCGAAAATGGCGGGATTTGACGATTACGCGGACGACGCGCACTGCCCGAAGGGTAACTTTCGTTAGGTTAATTCTAAATACAATTACCGAGGGAGAAATGATTGATCGAATCGACGTCGATCAATAATCGATGTCGAATCGAATCGACATCGATCGTTGATAATTGTAATATTAGAGAGAATTATCTTAACACACGTATTACTGAACATATTTCAGAAATTAATTTTATAATTATTGTAAAAATCATTACAGAATAGAATTGTACAGTTATTATTCAAATAATAGTAAGATATGTTTTCATTTTCTAAGTAATTTTGCTTCATAATTTCCCCAATATTTATAACTTATAATTATTAAATTCTTTTAGCAAAAGTGTATCTTTATGCGTTTTGCAGAATCACCTTGTAACACGTCGTGCGAAATGCCGTCAATAAAATAAAAACCAATAATTTCACATTTATTACAAAAATTTTCCATCTGGAGTCGTATTACGCATCGAGACGCGACCAAGTCAAGAAGCGAGAGACGCGCGATTATTCTCCATGAGTCAATGGCAACTGTAGATTATTACGCGATTACTTAAATCCCGCGATTGATCGACGTACGAACGCGTCGAGACGTTGGCTACTTGTCGATCGTCGTCGCGGGTATCCCGCGCGGTCTGTTCGCTTAAAGAGATAGAAAGTCATAAATTGTTTTTCACGGCGATACTCACACGCGATAATCGCTCGCTCAACATTGCTCGTATTCGAGCGTATCTTCGCGGAGCGCTTCGAGTTTAATGGCACGACTAACGGCGCACGCTCGATATATATATTATTTCTGTGTCGCGTTAAATATTTCGCGGCGACACGCAGCTCGGCGCGCAATTTGTACACAACGCTCGGCGCTCGGTGTTTACGTTTTTTTTTTATTTCGCGCGGCCGGCGCGTTGTTATTCGCGCGGCCTGACGACGCGGATGCCTACGTGTCGCCGTATTACGCCTCGAGACGCGCGATTATTCCCAACAGCGATTCTGTAGATTATTACGCGATTACTTAAATCCCGCGATTGATCGACGTTCGAACGCGCCGGGACGTTGGCTGTTTGTCGACCGTCTCAGATATCTTGCGTGGGCTGTTCATTTTAAGTGATACAAAGTATCACTTATGATAGAAAGTCGTAAATTGTTTTTCACGGCGATACTCACGCGCGATAATCGCTCGTTTAACATTGCTCGTATTGCAGTATGCCTTCGCGTAACGCTTTATATTTAATAATACGATTAACGGAGCGTATGTACACTTTCAACGATAATTCTCTAGTTTTCTACATAGAAAAAAACGTTAATTTCAAATCTACAATAATATTCTCATGTATAAGCAAGAACGTAAAATCTTCTCTTTAAAGAATTTAATCTTAAACAGAAACAAAATTTCTTTATATGAATAAGTTATTGTCTGTTTAACATTATCAAATTCTTTAAAAAAGATTTTATATTCCTGCTGCTATGAGAATATTATCGAAGATTTAAAACTAATATTCTTTCTGTGTAACTTTTTTTGCAGGGCACACTGTATACTCCTATGGGTTGCCACTGCTCCTACTCCGCGATATTTGATTAATTTTATTAAAACAATGAGATAAAATTAGCGACAGATTGAGTAAGCCTTACTCAATACGTTGTTAATTTATTTAATTTAACTTCCATATTGTCAAATTTTACCTTTCTTTTAATAAAAATGTGAAATATTGAGTAAAAGCAGTGGCGACTTACGGAATAGTTAAAAATAATTCAAATTTAATTTAATTTGACATTACGAGTTTAACAGTGCAACGTAAGAACATATTTATGGAGCCACCAGCTACATTTATTTTGCAGTTCGCTGGTGTCGGTTGCATAGTACACGCATTTAAGATATCTCGATCCGTTGATGATATTGGGGACTAAAATGTTATATCCGCGATGATAAGAATAAATTATTGTCAGTGTACACTCTATATGCATTACTCCATATCGCGTTAAATATTTCATGGCGACGCAGCTTGGCCGTACTCGACGTTTTGTTACGAGACGCTAAATACGATCGTTTCTTACGAATCATCGGTAAACGATTGGATTGCATTTATGCGATTACTTCACTCCCGCATTCAACGACGAGCGATCATATCGAGGTGCCTGCCGATGTATTCATATTTCAAGAATAATGGGAAACAGTAAATTACTGCTCCATTGTGCGCGATAATTACTTTAACGACACTTCGGATCTCGATACATCTCGCGTAGCCCTTTGACTCTATCTCGCTTTAAACGCGATTTGTCCCGTTCTTGCATTGAGCGCGCGAAGGAAACATTCAAGTCGAATAAATAGCCGCAATGTATTATGATTCATGTTCATTGTGTAATACATAATACGTGTATTTCGCATTCACGCGTTGGCAGTATATCGAGTTTTCATCGTAAATCGTGCCGTTTCGGGTGATTTTAATTACCAGCGAGATGGACTCGCTCGGTGTCGGGGGTGAAGTTGGCCGCGACAGTCCCGCGAATCTTTCCGTACTTCGCGAGAGTGTCGCGTACGCCGCGGAAGTACCGGACGGCTCCGATCGACTTCGTGTCGGGTTACATTGTGTTTACAGAGTGAATATCACAATCAATTCTATGAATGATCGTCTAACGCGTAGTACGACTCGGTGTTTACGCATCGATTGTTTGTTGAAACCGCGCAAGTGTACGGCGTCGTTTCGGAGCGTTCGAGCGATCGGCCGACCTAACCTTAGATCAGCAATATCCAAAAATACGGTCACAATTACCGACCGCTCGTAAACGAATTGTCGCGGCGTGAAGTTGTCCGCGTAATCCTCCAAATTGCGCCATTTTATATTCGCCTGCATCAGTACGCGGATTGTCGCAGGCTGGACGAGTAGCCTGATCTTATATTGCGACGTAATAAAATTCGCGACGCCCTCGATTATCCGGAGTACCGTACAAAGCGTCGATTCCGCGCGATTATCGTGCTCGGACAATGAATTACTGCGTGTCGTAATTAACGGTGAGTCGCGAGCGTTGTGTTCGTGTGTGAGTGTATGTGTATGTGTGCGACGAGGGAAGCTGAGAGGAGGAGGAGGCCTGGGAGGCATTTGGCGACGGCGGAGCAACCGTGGGTAAGCAGTTCATTATTTACTTATTATTTGCTACCGGCGGAATTAATTGCGACTTCTGGGAGATTATACAGTTAATTTGTTGAATATTTCCGCTTGGCTTGGAGAGAATAGGGGAATGTATAAAAATTTTATAAGTAAGGTGAAAGGTATTTTTAAAATTTATGCAGCATTTTTTGTAATATTTGTTCTGAGTGTTACTTTTTAATACTTACGTATTTAATACTTACGTATATCTGTGTATTACAGATTAATGCAGTTATAAACTCCGCTGCTGCGCATCGGACCGGTGAGTGACAAATTATGATTTATCTTAATTGAAGACAGTGGAGTTACAAGACAAGAATATTACAGATCGATATAAATCTCGTAGATCGATTATCTTGAAGTGGATAGGTAGGACAGATATGGATATTTAATTCCGAAATTATATGCAATCATTGATCGATTTATCGCGCATGAAAGCATAAATAGTCTCTATGTGAAGTTTATAAGATAGAAATATATCTGAGATTACATTTGATGGAGAATACCAACTACAATATTGTAATTACTGATTTTACAATTGCCTAAAACTTATAAAATAAATTTCTAACAAGTATAAATAAAAAATAATAGGAAATATTAAGGAAATATGTTTTTCCGGATTAGATATCATATAAATCGATAAAGAATAATATCTGTCTCTTATACAC
>VBVQ01001531.1:0-33413 GCA_011636635.1 Tetramorium simillimum
CTATAGGATCCAAAAATCCATATTTTAATTATAATACGAAGACGTGCCCTTTCCAAAATGAAATTAACGGCTTCGAGAGAAACTATAGCATCCAAAAATCCATGTTTTAATTATAATACGAAGAAGTGCTCTTTCCAAAATGAAATTAACGGCTTCGAGAGAAACTATAGGTATCCGTGAATGCAAGAAAAACATGTCGTTCTCTCTTGCAATTCTTTTTTTTCTCGCAATTCGTCATATTGAGTGTCTTTCGACGTTTAATCCTTCGAGTCTGTATTCGTAACATTATGATTTTACGTTTCGCGACTTTTTCATTCCCGGCAATCTTTCACGTTACCTCGCGAGACGGGACGGCAGCGCGCGGTAATAAAATGAGAGAAATCGGTGAAGAATGAGGGACGAGCGTGAAGGAGCGAGACAGAAGGCGCGGCGCGGCGCTGCGAAGGGGAGAAAAAGGAGAAAGAAACATTGCGGTGCTGAATGCACGACGACGGACGGATAGGCGAGAGGCGGAGACGGCGGCTCGCGGATTTCGTCGGGGTTCTCGACAAGTTTTCTGCAATCGGTTCGTTTGATGCGGATTCGCCGTCCGCGCGCCTCCACCCACCTGCGTCCAAATCGAAGGCTTTCGCGAAAGTTGTGACATTCCGCCGCGGAAGACGCGGAAAAGACAGAGAAAATGCAAGGAACGAGGAGCAGGCAGATCGGGGGAGTTGAAAGAAGGAGAGAGAGAGAGAGAGAGAGAGAGATTCTGAAGTGACGGAAAGGTGAGAGCGGGAACGGTCGAGAGATAAAGATGACGGGGGGGAAGGAAGGAATGGAATGGTACGCGAATGTCTCTCTGCGTGAGTCGCGGAGGAAGAGATTGCTGCGTGGAAACTTTAGCGAACTCGCGATGTTTACCGCGACTCGCTCAGAATCAAGCCGTTTCTTCTCTCAACGTTGACGAAGCGGCCTGTTTGTTAACTAGTTGAGGAATTAGCCTCGGACTCGCACGGGGGACGTTAATTAAAAATCTGGTGATCGCCGCTGCTTCTCGGTCGACGACTGTAGATTTTCTGTTTCTCATAAGAAAACTGCTAGGTAAATTTAAGATTGAAACGCCGTCGCGTCCGTTGCGATGTCAGCGGACGCAAGTATAGGGACGTATTTAGCAAATCTTAGGAATATAATTATTAACAGAAATTTTGCGTTAGAGATGCCACTTTCGTTCTTTAAATACTTCATTTCTTTCGTATTAATGACATCACATCGAACGGCGTTATATCTGTAGCCTTTTTTATTTATAACGAAAGAGCCGCCCGTCCACGGTGTAGTCAAACCTGACTCTTCATTTCAAGAGCGACCGCCAATATTTGCTTGTCTCCGAGACGAAAGCCGTGAAGAGCGGCTCTAGCGACCGGAAGATAGTTGGCATGCGTGCGCGACGAGCGGAAGAGAGTGGAAAGAGCTCGGGGTTACTTCGTCGGAATACCAAATACCCATTTTGCCTCGCCTGACTACCCTCGAATCGGACCACTACTTGCACGGGACTTCCTAAACTTCTCGGAAAAGTGGAATTTTCGCGAAAAAGCATCATTCTTGATTTTATCCCCTCTACGTAACTGATCGCGCGAGAGCCAACAATCTCTCTCATTTTGTAACGTTCATCGGATATCTCTTGTAAAATGAGTATAAGGGGGATATTACGTCTTTTCTCTTCGTCTTTATCATCTTTATCATTAGCCGCGAGAGAATAATAAAACGTCGGTAATAAATAGTCACCGGCATGACTGTCGAAGCAGAAATCAGTGACTCGTGAACGCTAGATGGACGTACGTATTCAACACACAGGTACGCACGCGGTGACGTATAGGTGACCGCTGCAGTATATCCTAGAGGTGGATGAAGGAAGGTGAGGATGCATCTTGCGTGAGTTAGGGTTGACCGAGCTGAATAATGCATTGAGTTGCCTCCGCCATAGCCTCTATATTCCCGACATCGTTGCACGCGTTACATGGTGTACAGCCGCTATATATGCAGTCTTGTCTTTGCTGTTTAGTAATTTGGTATATGCGCTTGTTGTCACGTAGAACCACATTCGCTGTCAAATTTGCTGGTGTAGCATCATCATTACGTAATAAAGTACCGTCGCATAATTTTTATATCCGCTAAATTTGTATCTGTGTAAATCTACTCAAGTTCGTACGTAGAAAGGCGTATTTTTCCTTTTAATTGGCACATTACGCTACATAATTGTGCCATAATGATATAAACTCACCGTGTAGGTGTCCATGAGAATTATGGTAAATGTAACTCACCTGTAACAAAAAAAGATGATTTCTATTAATAGATGTCAAAATTAAAATCGTAAATTCAATTGCAATATAAAACTATGTACGTATGCATATAGTCTGTGAACATATAAACATAAAAAGAGATAATATTCTTTTCAAGATATTAATTTAGTCAATTAGTTTAGTCAATTTATTGCTGTCTTGAAAATTTAAGAAAATCTTATTATAATAAAGGATTGTTTTACATTTCTACAAAGAGCTAAACTAAGTTTTACAAATAATGAGGACTTCAACTTCAACAGATCCGGAAAGAAACAGTTTGCATGTAAACATTTGCACGTAAAACTTTCCCGTTTAGAACATCTTGTCTTCCTATTCATGGAAACTGTATTAGATACGCCAAACACTTTCGTTCTCATCTTTGACAGGCAACGTCTGAAAGACAATTTTATCATTCAATATATCGCATTTTACGTCTTTATGTTTCAAAAACGCGATCTCAAAAAGAATAAACCGACGAAGAGTATTTGTAAAGTTACGAGGAAAGCTAAGAGAAACTGATATATCCCAGGCTTTTCGGAGCGAAGCAGGCGTAAGATTATTTCATCAGGCGTTATCGTGTATTACTATCATAAAGCAGTTTTTACTGCCATATACCGTGAAAAAAAACTGTATTTTCATCAGTAAACACGGCGGTCGTTTGAAAAAAGTTACGCGGCTGCCGGAAAGTGGGTATAGGATAATCATATATTTTTTATATCTTCGCATCAAGGAAACGGCGAACTTCTAAACAATACAGCCGCCATTTCGCCCGCAGTATCTTATCTGATCGTGTAGCGAGAGAACAAATAAACTGCGAAACGAAATTCAAATATTATTTTCTAGGGAAAACTATTTTATGAAATTTGTGAGAGTTATCTTTTAGAGATTTGTAGGAAATTTGAGAAAAAGCTAAATCTCTATAGAAAAGTTGATAATTCATTTTAAATATGATACATTTTTAAAATAAATTTTACAAATTGTGGATTTACTCCGGTATATATCGTTTTGAATTTTCGCAATAGATTAAAAAAACTGTAGGAATCTTTTTATTTTATTTTATTAGTAATATAATTGTATAATGAAAATTTGAAACAAAAGTATAACGGATGTACTAATATCAGTGTATTGTTAACCAGCAAATTTTATTTTATTAGAGTGTGGCAAAGTAGTTTACGTTGTCTACGGATCAAATTGGTTTCATGGATATACAAATATCTACGTGTATATATGCACTATTCGTCTAACTACTCTCATTACTTCGCGCTTAAGATTTCCGTCAGAAATGCGTCCGGTTGAGATTAGAACCATTGCAGTTCAATTACATTCAGTAAGGGCTTATCTCGACGAGTGGATTTCTCTCGTAAGCAGCTTGCAGAAAGTTCCGCAGATATGGCGACGATGCATTCCGCTGCGCGAAAATTTTGCAAATTCTAAAATTTCTTTCGCCCGAGTAATATCGCGTTAAACGAATTGTATCTATTTTTTCTTTTTTTTGTAAATTCAAAAATTTGATACGCATTTGATGGCCTGTGGGAGGTAAAATTTCATTATTATGATTGGTTCATCCGAGATTTTTCTTTTCACGAGAAATATAATTCTGTGATATTAGAGAAGACGGCGGAGACTTGACGGGAGGGACGCCTCAGATTAAAGGCAAGAATATATTCAGTTTAAGCTTCTCAGAGTCAATTATTAGCCAACAAAAGGGATATAATAAGCTGCTTGGCGTAAAGAGCAGACACGAGCAGGTAAACACCATACACGTGAAAATATCTGTTGCAAAAGTATTATAATAGTTAAATAAAATATATATACACATATAATAAATGTTTGGTAATCTATAAAAACACATAATATATTTAATATATGACTAATTTATCGTAGGATTCGCAAAACATGAAATGAATATTTAACAGAATATCAATTGTGGTTTTTTAACGTTATTGTTTAAATAGTACTTTAACAGATTGTAATTTCGTGATACGTTAGCGCTAAAAACTGATTTTATTAATGCTGAAAATTGAACAGTCGCAAAATGTTGAGGGGAGAAATATCTCGCAGCATAGGAAATACAAAACGGGGTGGAAAATTCAGCTTTTGTGGAGACGATGTCAATGTCCTTGCGTCCCTATGCGAGACCATCCCCTCTTTGCGAGTCAAACCAGGCGAGTAATTATTATTAGCATGGGTGCTAACGAGGCACCCGTGTTTTGGCGACCGCCAGACCAACCACCCTCGCTTCATCCATGAGCAAACCGTGCAGGTAGAGGGGAGGGGAAAAGTGGTGTAGCGACGGGAAAATAAATTTCACCGACTGTAAATAATCGTCGTAAATTGGGCTACCACGGACAATAGACACCCGGGGTAGAAAGCTCCTTTTCCGGGCTGGCTTTACCAAAAGGAGCTATCGCCACGATGGGTGCGAAGTCAGTAGGGCGGGGGAAGAAAGAGGCTCAGGGTTATCAAGGAAATCCCATTATTAATTGTCGTAAGCAGCGATAATTGCCGCGACGGTATCTCGTTTATGTTATACGAGGTTACGCAACGCCCGCGGCCGGGCAGGCGTATTTCGTGTTAATTATCGGTAACGACTGCAATTACTCACGGAAAACTCCTCGTAAGGATCCCTCTTGCCGGTCGTTTCCGCGTGTCGTTTTACCCGACTCGCTCCGATTTCCCGCCAGACGATATAAACTTCCTTATTTTGTGCCAATTTGATGATACCGCTCTGTGCAAACCACCGACGAAACTTTTATACGATCTACAAAGCATCCTTTTACGACGAGACAAATTCTCACTCTAACTTATTGTTGGACGGAGCCCCATATTGAATGGCACTGGATGCAATGCTTTCGTTAGATAAACATGATATTTTAATTGTTATCTTGCACAGTTTATATTGGCGCTTTGTGCGGAAAATTATGCACATTACTTTATTCATTTCGGCTTTACTTGCCAAGAAGTAGGACTTGGTTTACAATTTTAACTTATCCTCGTTCATTTATTTCTCCAATTCCACGTTCATCCTTCCATTCCATGTTATTTTAGTTTTTGCATTTGTACCTTTATCTTTCTTCTGTTCTATTTTACATACTAAAATAACAACTCACAACCTCTTAATCACCTACTGTTCTTTTTCTTTTCTTTATTTTTCCTTTTTTTCTTTCTCTCTCCACAGCCTCTTTTTCTCTTTTTTTCTTTATTGTGCGCATAAAATTATGATAATAAATTATCAATATTTTTGATATGTGTTGAATAATATATAAAGTGAATATATATATGTATAAAAATCATATGTTATATATATAAAATATATAATCGCGATAACAAGTCGTAATATAAAAAGTAACAATTGAGTATAATATAGCAATAAGTGTAGTATAACAATTAAGTGCACCGCTAACTGCGTAAATCAATATAAATATTTCACATTATATTCATATAGCTTTAGCTCGATAACTTTTTTATACATGATGCTCGTTATCTTGAATGAAACGGGGTATTGTAACAATGCACAACTATATGCAGAATGATACGATCCTACATCTCCAAACATTTAGCAATTTCGCGAAACAATAATCGCGCACGATCCAAATTTATTCTGCATGCGTACAATTAAATCTATACGTTTGGGCATTTTGGTACGAACGTTTTTCAGTCCCTATATATATTGAAATCATCATTGTGTGCCTGCCATTTGGTCGGCTGCGTCTACTTTAATTGCGCGAACGATACACAGGAATGCATACATTCGTCCATATACGTGATTTCACGCGGCTATATGAATCCTCCGCTTTGGCACCGTGCATGTGTACATAAACTCCGGGCAGGTCGGGCTCAGCCGTGTATATTTTAGCGTCTGTGAATAATCAGCAATCAGCAGTAGCTGCGGCAATGGCGGCGGTAACAAATTGCACGTGTACACACACAAACTAGACATGCAAATTCGAGAAGCGAGTCTCGACCTTACCCGAATCCTAGCCTATACCCGGCCATCCCTTTTGATCTAACGAGTCGTGAAATCGCTACGGGGAATCGAGCTATCGCTTTTCGGACGAATTGGATTATCTATTACGAATTTGAAATTAGCCTCTAGTGCTATTTCTTGGAGTGGAGGACTCGTAGGAGTTTGAATTTACCTATAAAAGTGTGTCACGATATGAAATTACGATATACTGTGGCCTTTCTTCTTAATAACTCTGCTATTTTTTTCTTCTGTGCGAAAATCATTTCATCAAAATTTTACGAAACGTTAAAACAAATATATTGTTTAATCTAAATAATATATTTCATACAATTTTAACATTTTTGGTATTCATATTGCGATGTATCTTAATAATCTATTACACAATCAGTTGCATGACTCATAATCGTCGTTTATTTTTTACTTGCATGTTATATATTTAATTTCTCATTAAAAATTCGTTTTTGTGGTTTAGCTAGTTTGTCGTTAAATGTACCAGTGTTCATGTTTCTATTATTTGCGTATATTACGTTTCTCTGATAAAACCGTAAATCGATATCAACGTCGTAAGCAAATGCGCAGCGTGATGCTAATTCGCAAATTCGCTTCGATAAATCGTCACGGCGTATTTTCTGTGGTAGAATCTAGCAGAGATACACACAGAGCGATACGGAGAGCTAGAGCCGACGACACGGTTAGGGGATATAACGAGAAACGTAAACGTTTGCAGCAAGCCATTCTCGAACGACAGCTCAAATGACGGTATCTAAATTGGCGCCGGAATACTTTGCCAAGTCTCGCGTAAAGTCTATCAGCTTCATCGAGAGACGCAAAGGCCTCTTGATATTAATCAATATAATTTTATACTTGCTTGTTGATTGATTATTAATTACCTGTAGTGAAAATGTATATAACACAATTTTATATAGGATATAAAATATTATTAATGAGATATATTAAGTAGGGTGTCGTAATTGTTGAAAAATCAAAGATAATATTTATATGCCACTCTAATTTCTATTCTTACAATTAAGACCCCTTGATCGTAAGCACTACATGTTTCATGAAAAGAAATTAAGATCCGTCACCGTAAACAAATATCGAATACAAGAAGATCGAATCACGGGATATTTTTTTGATTGTCGTTATCAGATTGACCGCGTAAATGTATCTATCAATGCTGTGTAACAACCTCTTGGCAGATCGACTAAGGATCGTTTCTCATGGTCAGAGGTTCACGGCCCAGGAAGATAATTGACAGGCCCGCGTTCTGGGCCCATCGTTGAGAATAATTGGTGATCCTATCGCGAGACGTCTTGTATACGAATCGTGAACAGAGACGAAACGCGGTCTTCCTTCTTGAAGAATGGGCCGCGTAGGTGCTGATCAACCTGATACTGATCTGATTGCGAGGGTGCGGTCAGTCGAGCAGCTTTGGAAACAGGTTAACGCACACTGACCTGTTTTATATTCATGCTTTTCACAGATAAGATGATCCGCTTTCCGTATCATTTGCATTTGTGATCATACAGGTGTGTCGATGATTCACACTAGTTTCAGGTTGTGAGACAATGTCTTTTCGATTGGTTGTGTTATTACTAGATTACGTACAGATTGCTTGAATTTCGTGTTCCGAAAATTTCAGTTAAATTACTCAGAATCTAAATTGAGATCAAGCTTTTTATAGTTGCATTATTAATTATTATAGAATGTAGTTTATTCATTTGTTCATGTAGGCACTTGGTTCTGGCACGAAATATGAAATATAGTAGGAGCGTATTTTATGCACGTTTCCGAGACGTAAAATAAGGATTTATAGTTAGTAATTTTCGTATCGAGAGTGTGGCGTGTGCATAATTGAATAAAAGTAGGATACAGACTGCTGATTCGAAGAAAACACGATAGCGCGTGGTTTCACGAACCGGTCGGAATTTGGGTTATTGTACGCGCAGAATTTCTTGGACAATGGCCTTCTGCGAGAGAGGTAGGAAGGGAGTATTACTTGTCGTCTCGCGCGGAGTACATTTGATATTGGTATCGATATCCGTTCTTATTACTCAATAAAAATCGCATTCGATTTTTCTTGCGGTATTCCCAGTCTCCATTGTAAGAGACTTTGAGAATTATTCTGGCAATCGAATGTATCTTCGCGAAAGATGCCTCTTCGGAATTGCTTCTGGATACACTTCGGGCGATCTTCTCAGTTTCCAACGCCAACCACCGTTAGATAGTCAAGTGCAGCCGCAATTCACACGCAGCGCATTCCTACGGGCGGTTTTATGGTCTCGCGGAAGTAAAGACGTGGATTCCGGGCGTAATACGAACTTTTGATGTACGCGCTACTCGGCATGGCAACTGCAGTTGCACAACATACAACGGGGGTTTACGTTGTCCAGCCGAGTATCGGTACCTGAAACGTAGCAGTTTGCTGGCGCGTTGGATAGATCGCATTACTTCGACAGTTAATCTAAATGCTGGATAAAATAAGGATGGAGAATCTCGAAGAGAGAGAGATGAAACGGAGAAGAAAAATCGCATTTGAGGTTCATTGGTTGTTTTATATTTTGCCGTAAATTATGGGACATAAATATTGTCGCGACTGTCGCATAGCACGATATCGAAAATTGTTATCGAAACGCAAAGTATTTCCACGCGAAAGAGTTATGATTCGAAATTGTAGCAGGTATACTTAAGTTCACTATTCAGCACGGATATTCAACAGCGTATTACTTGGGCAATTATAATGATAATCTTTATTAATGTGCAATAATTATGACTGTGCTCGTTCGTATAAAAATTATTTATCTTTCATGATTTTTAATATTCACTTTGCGAAATGTTTTTAAGCAAGTGGATAACATGAAGGGTACATGTGATAAAACAAAATTTATTATTTCACTGCGTCACTTATGTTTAAAACATAGAATCATTTCATCTTACTGTGCCCCCTCAATTAATTCGTGCTCCAACAGCTGCGACGGTTTTCTCGTTTCGTGTCGCACAAATGCAATTGCATGTCCGTGGCCGAGCGCGTGCGCTCGATTGTGTATGCTCCATTATTTCATCGCGGTTGCACGTTCGCGTTAAAACACATGTGTACAAAGTTTTACGATGCAAATCATGCGAGGCATGGCACGAATTCTGTCATACTGTTGTGCCGGTGATCGCGGTTTGCGCGAATAACAAATTTCAAAATTGCGTTTTCAATCCTTCCCAAGCTCGTTGTCAGTTTAATTGAGAAGTATTGTCATGATTTAAGCGGATAAAGTTGTACATTTCAGATGTGCTTTATTCGCCCGTCAGATTTCCGCTTGTAGCGAGCGCACGGCATAAATTGCGATGCCCCTTGACGCGATGACGTCCATCGCTTCAGAAACTACTTTGCCCCTTGAAAGTTCCATCGGTCGTGTTCGCTCCTTTGACTGCCGGTCGCTCGCCGATCCCGCCGAGTCCATCCGTGGTACGATTATCCGAGAGGGAGAGATTATTTCGCTTATTCTCAAGCCGCGGCGCCGCTTCTTCTTCCTCGCTCGCTTTCTTCGGGATCGCTGGCAGGGCTGAAAAGTGGCGACGGAAAGGTCGCTCTTTCGCGAGCGCCTATCGGACCCTCGTGGCTGCAGGCGCAGCTGTAGACGTTCTCAGGATGCGGAAGATGCGGAAGAGCGGAGCGAACGGGCAAGAGGGGACAATGAAATTGAAATGGCGAAAGCGGATCACAGAATAGGTTGGCTTAACAGGGGGTGGCGGCGGAGAGCGAAGCAGGTCGCGCAGGACGAGAACGAGGGGGCTAATCCGCACGGCTACAGCACTGTCTGCGAGCGCGTTCGTGCACACGCGCGCGCGTCTCTTGCTCCACGAAATTAATTTTAAATCGTAATATCTTCGTCGAGTAATCAATATCAGTTCGTGGAAATTTGCCCGTTATACGGACCCGGGTAATTACCCCTATCCATCGGGGGGGAGGGGGGAGGGGGGAACTTCGCGGCAGTATTAATAGCATCTGTTATTATTAATTGAGTTTTTTATTTGATAAGCGAACCGCTGTATTAGAATTTCTATATTGACGATAGAGTTTATAGATTTGCCGACTATGCGATTTTTTTACTGTAAAAGTGTGCGAGCGAGTATCTCATTGTCAGTTTTCACGTTTCATCCGCGCGGCACGGTTGGATTCTGATTGGATTTACTAAAACAGGATTAATTATTGTAAATTTGTTGTAACCCGAATTACTCGCGAATTGAATATGAGGCCCTGTGCCTCATTAACCGATCTAACGCTGCGCGGCTTCTCGTAGTGTAATTGGTAATTTTAGATGCAGTAAGCAATCGTTACAGGCATATTTCGTCTGCGGAAATAGGGGAATAGTTTTAACCACGTACTTTTTCCATGTTATGCAACAGGGGAAAAAATACGTGGACGATGGAGAGAAAAATGCAAAAGAGGGAAGAGACGGGGGGGAAAAAAAAAGAAAGAAGGGAGTTTGTCTTGAAACTTTTTTCTCCCTTCGACATCGTTTCCCTTTATCTCGTTCGCCTTTCGTACTTCTATTTCAGCCTGTACAGAGAACAGCCGGTTCTCGACATTTTCCTACGAAGAGTTCTCGCGAGGACTTCTTACTTATCGATGTGGAAACACCCGAGAGATGAGAGAGGGCGGAAGAACATAAAGGAAGGAAGGATGGAGAATGGCAGGAGGATGGAGGGAAGGCGGGAAGCGGCGAAAGAGAGAGAGAGAGAGAGAGAGAGAGACGAGAGCAGGGAAGAAGAATGACGAGTATAGGGAGAAACAGGAGGGCACCAGCTTGCTCGAACGACCAAAACACTTGAGAGTGGGACGAGTAGAGAGTCGGTTGAGGGGGAGACGTCGCGACTCCCCGGCACGAAAACTGGAAAAAAGCATCTGACTTTGGAGAAACGCGACGCGGCAGGTTCTCCATGTTCCTCGTTCCCATCCGCGCTTTGCTCTCTATTTTGCCCCCTCCCCCCTCCCTTCTGTCTCTATTCCTCTCATCCCTTTCGTTCCCTTCGCCCTCTTTCTCTCTCGCCTCTCATTAGGAGAAACTTTCATCGGAAGTTCTCTCTGCAGGCGCAGTCTGCAACACCGGAGGCAGCAGTGCGAGGCGGAAGCGAGTGCAGTGTAGTATTTATTTCAGCCCCTAATGAGTTTGCAGGGCGCTCTTCGTACACGCACACGCTGATCGCCACGCCGCGCCGCGCCGCGACGCACCGCGTACTCGGCTCGATGGTGCGCGGAGCGGCGCGGCGAGACGCCCGCCGGACGGTCGGCTGGCTTCGCCAAGTAGAAAACGGAGCTTAAGTTTTCGCTTCCCACGTGGAAGGAATCGGTATATACGCGCCAACTGGCTTTTTGGCATTTTCGCCGTGCGCCGTTCCTCTTTTTTCCGCGAGTCGTTTACGCCGCGCGAGTTAAAAGGGTAAGCGGCTCTCCCCCTTTCGGCACAACCCTCTTCTCCCCTCTCCCCCCCCGCGTTTACCGGGTGTTCCTCTATACACCTTTCGCCGCTGTCGTCGCCGCCACCGCCATTCCCTCCATTCCTCTCTCTCGTGAATTTCTCCGCGCTCTTTTTGCGCGGTACTTAAACGCAGAAAGAAACGAGGCCGTTAAAATGTTCCGCCATGCACAATTTATCATGGGCTGCGAATGGTAAACGCACGCCCGGGCTCGTCTCAAAGTCCAGAGAAAAGAGACGCGGCTTAATAATGTTCCGCGTTGCAGAGAGAGCGTTACCGCGCGGAGAGCGAGCCCAAGCACCAAGAAAGGACCGCCGCTACTTTTCTCGCGCGCGTTCGTTAGAGACGCGCGGACGAGAACGGCTCCGCGATGAACTCCTTTGCTCCATTCTTTTATAGACACTGCCGGCATCTCCTAGAGCCCGCGCTCTGCGCCGCGGAAAGGGCAGGATGCGGGCGGAAGTTTCGAAAGCGTCTGGATACGTGCCTTTAAACTCGGAACGTTTGCGGATAACTCGTAAAACATATGCGCTGGCATTTCGAAGCGCATAAAGAAAACAATAACAGATGAAATACGCGAGCTACGTACGTAAATATGAATGCGTTATGTTTTTACTACGAACAATATGTGTCGATAGGTCTTTTCAGCACCTATGATATCTAGAATTGAAAATATTGAAAAGTACGAAAGAGAGAGAGAGAGAGAGAGAGAGAGAGAGAGAGAGAGAGAGAGAGAGAGAGAGAGAGAGAGAGAGAGGGAGAGAGAGAGAAATGAAAGACACGAGGATATTAATTTTGGCGTCGGGCAGCAAATTGCGCGCGTATTAAATTAAATGCATATATTATGCATCGTGAATAACACCGAGGATGATTTAGTCGTTTCTAATTGTCGCGAAATACGGCGGCATGTGTCAAACACCGACTGTTGCTTCTCACTTATTCACGTTCAATCGACTTTGAAGGTCCGAAGGTCGCGTCGACGTTTAATCAGCTTACGCTTAAATCCCTTTAAGGACTTAAGTCCTGCTTTCGTCGCACGGAGTTATCACGCAAGCTCAACTACTTGACCAAGGCTAGTAAACGTACTAAAGCGGCAGTAAAGTTCTCGCGGATTAATTGATGCCCTGTGTAGATGGTCGCGCCGCTTTTCGTACGAAGTTGAAGCACTCCAACACTTTACCGGTGCCACGGGCGAGTTGCCGATAAAGTCTCTTCAATTGATGATGTTTAGGTAACTAGACGCAAATAAAAGCGTATAACTACATACTATATCGGCTTAGTAATATAATAATATATGAGCATAAAATAATCGAATACTAAACGTACCGAGGAAATTCATGATTGTTAAGTATGTAAAATATATTTCAACGTCAATATACGTTAAATACTTATATCAGAAAGACCGTAATAATATATTTATCCATTAATAGCAAGAAATTAACGGATAACTAGAATGTTGTTTACGAAAACAGCTTTATTTTTAAATTATTTATGGTTAAAATACAATTTAGTTGCACATACGGTGCTACTTTCGATCGCGCTGGGCGCATATGTGGGTATTTGTTTTAATTAATAAATAATTGAAACAAAACAAGGTATACCGCGATTAACGCACGAAATTACGACTGTTTTCACTGTTATCGATGCGATACAATAAATCGTATGTACCTGTAATCAATACTTTTGAAAATAACTATATCCAGATGAGTATCATCAAACGTTCATCAAACGTGCAAATAATTTAGAAATGGAGATGTTCTCGAGAGTGAGTTATATTTTACAAATACACACATATACCCAGTCACATTATCGATTATTAAACAATTTACATATAGAGTAACAAGCAGCAATTGCTGGCTTTTGATTTTTAAAATTTGTATCACGTTATTACCGCGAGTTTATCTAGTTTTATCTCTAAAATTTCCTTTTGTCTCTGTCTGATCTAAAATCTTTCCGGTAGCGAAGTAACAATAGGGCAAATCTTTTTTAGCGAGTTGCCGCATTTAGCGGCACAAACCTACGTGATTTTCCGCAGCATTCGTCGAGCTTGTCGAGCTTTACGAGGAAAGCTGAGGCGAGTTTGACCCGATCCCTTCGTTGCCGTGTTTACTTTGGAGTGTTCGTTATCGCTCGCTAATTGAGCCCTTGACGCGGCAACATTTACGCGATGTGCACGTCTGTGCAGCCACGTAGTGGAGCATCGCTCATGCGTTGCAGGTTGCTCTTTCTGCTCTCTTCCCCCTACAGCTCGCTCTCTCTCCTCTTTCCTTCTTCCCTCTTTCTCGTCACCGCCGTCCGTTTCCTGTATTCCCGTTTGGCTGCGTTCACTGCCAATGCTACCAGAAAATCGGCGGTAGCGACACCGACTGCGCTAAAGACAGCCAGTGCGGTATCCCGGCATCGCTCATTTACTTTGGCTCGCTTCGCGGAGTCGGATTTAATTACTGGATTCGTCGCGGCGCGCGCGGAAGAGCGTGACAGACGTAGAATGGCTGGGACGGATGGTTTGCATTATGGTTCCGTCGCGAAACGTAAACGACAAAATTTATTTCGCTCGCGATACTCGGGTGTCTCGGGTGCGCGCAGATCGAAATGACGCTCTGTACGCGCAATGAAAGATTTATTTGGTTGCTTGCTTTAAATTCGTTTCCCTTTGGAAGAAACAGCGAACGTAATCTCAGAATGATAGCCGTTATAATTATATTTTGCAAAAAGATCTGCAGTGTAGAGTATGGTGGTAATTTTATTTATAGTAGTATTGTATATAGAATAAAAAAACAATAGACACCAGCACATTGACTTCAGTAGAATTAGTTCAGGTAGTGTATTTTTTTCAGTAGTGTATTATTTTGGCGGTTTATATGCATACATTTTGTAGCAACATGTCATGTTTCATCTCAGATGTGTAGTTTATAAAAAAGAATATGCGTATTGTAACACGCTGTGTACATTTTGTTGTATACGGGGAAGGCGAAATCTAGTTGAAATGCTGTTACTGATAAATGTGGGAGTATTTAAATATATATGTAGTTTTTGGAAACATTCTTAGGTATTAACAATACGCAACAGAGCGAACAAACAAAGCAAACGATATAATTCAGATGTATTAATTGCGAGCCACAATAACTATTCTTGTCCATGTTTTTTTACAAACTAGCGGTTATTTACTATGTTTACTTGTACATGAAGTTACCAACGAATGCAGCTGTTGTCGATTTTCCAGATGCGTTTGCTTTCAGCCTTTATTTTCGCTATGTACGAACTGAAAACGTTCCGGAGTAGGCAGCGTTGCGCTATAGACGACGAGAAACAAAGCCGCGCGAGACAAAATACGGGAGAAAGAGTTAGATACCGGGACGACTTTTCTTCGTAGCGAGTCCACGTATTTTCGAACAGAGTCGGGCGTAGTGACCGGAAGTTCGTCGCAACGGGTTCCTCGAGGGGCCATTCCGATGATGGATCGCAACTCTTGCGAAAGTTCGGCCTCGAGCCGCACGGAAGAGAGACTCCGAGGAAGAAGTACTCTTTAAGGTATTACACGGCGTCGATTCGCCACGATTTCGGGAACTTTGAGTCACCAACAGAGACAGTCTTTGTTCTAATGCACCGAGATCTCTATATAACACGTCTTGAGATGGGAAACAAGAAATACTCTTCCACCGCGTCTCATGTAATATAACTAAAATAATGCGGGATTACAGACGATAATATTAAGAATTGAGAACAGTTTCCTGTAACGTGTTTTCATTACACTTTATTGAGTTGTACAAGCGATCGATGAAATATTAATCGGGCGACGATACAAATCTCGATCTCGAATACATCAGACTTTGAGTACGTCTTCTCGCTATCGTCACAGACGGGAGAACGGCTGCGTTTTCGCGGACGAGTCGCCGGAGGAGATGCCGCGGTCGGCGCGATAGGTCGGTACACGCTTCGTATCAGAAAATGATGATGCAGCCACGCCGTGTGATGAAAAATGGCGGGTTCGAGTGAAGTCACCGGAATGAAATGCATGGATTGGTTTAGCCCGGGGCGCCTGCCACGGAACTGGCATAGACAGCAAGTGATGGATTACCGAGCACGGGGCCGTTCCGCGAGTTCCCTCGGCATGTTCGCGCTCCGAAGACTCACCTCGTCTCTCTTGCCCTTACGCTTCGTACGTCACTCTGGCGCATTCTACCAACATGTTCTCTCTGTTTCTCCCTCCTCTCTCGCTCGCTCTCTCCCCGTCTCTCTCTTCCCTCATGAGGGTGTCAAGATTTCTCCCGCTTGCGCGTCAAGGTTAGATACGCACGAGTATACATTTGAAAATTTCATCGCGATATTTATCGCCGCGGGAAAATTCACAAATTATAAACAAATTATAAACAATAAACATGTTAAATTTTAGTTAAAGTGTTTGCAACATTATTCGTTTCTTGTGACAATCATCGGTACGAGTCATAATTGTCGGATTGATTGCCACTTGATTTGCTTTACGCGTTATCTCGACAATTAATTTGAGACGTCTCCTGTCGTCCAGGGTTATAGTCAATTTGACGAGGACTCTGTATTTGATCCAAGGATGAAATCCATTTATAGTCCTCTTTCCTTCCATCGTCTTGGCATGATTATATCACGTTTCTTTATGGACCCTCTACCAAAAATTCCTCCGTCCTTTGAAAGCATTCTCGCGTGTCTTATGCACGTACACGCGCGCAGAGCAGATCGATTACGTCGCCCTTCCTTATTTAGTGCCCTCGTGAAACGATTCACGAGTCGCTCGTAAATTTGGCAAAATGCTCTGCTTGCAGATGTTCATTTTGACGCGCTCCACTAAACGTGATGTCGCGCCGACATCCTATCCCTCTCTTTAGACACAATGAAATTCGCGTTCTGCCGAAGTACGGAGTACGACCCTTCCTGCTCCTTGAAGAAATTTCGGGGATTCGTTGTGGCTCTTTTGCCTCGACATTTCCCTCTCTCGAACTTGACATTCGCCTTTTCATCATGGCTGCTCTCGATGCGCCGATTCGTTTTGATCGTTCTTCCATTAAAACAGTTTCCTAGCCGTATTCGAGTATGCACACCCTTCCTTTGAAGTATGCCTACGATCTTAAAGCTTCAAAGTATCGTTGGATAGTTATCATACAAAAATAAATTTCAAATAAGTTCCGCGAGCGTTCGTATTAATATCGTCCTTTAAAATTTATATATTTATTATTATATGTAGTTGCTGCCATTTATTATCCTAACATTGAAATAAGTTAATTTCATGTCTTAAATATTAATATACTTAACACACTTCTCCGAAATTAAGTATACGCACATGCATGATCAATGCAACACTTAAATATTTAGAAACCCGTTGAAGTAGAAAACATATATTTCACCGGTATAGTCTGGCCGCAATTTCTCTTGGAGAAAACTTTGTTCATTTCGTAGTGACCGCCTAGCTGCTCGCGAATACGTTTTACTCGACGACGTCCGAGACGTATGGTCATTTGCTACACGAATTGCGTCCCCTTTCGTATCATGAAAGTTGAAGCAAATTTCTCGTGCGAACTACAAGACTCGGTCAATGTTTCATGCCGTATCGTCCAGATCTTTTAAGATTGACGTTTATTTTCTCATTGGCGCCGTTTCCGATCGTTTTGATCGCTCATCCTCGAAAAATAATCACTCTTTCGCACACACGCGTGAACGCGCGTTCGCGCGCGCGCGCGCACACATACACACACACACAGTGGCTATTTCAATCGGTTCTCTCTCGACCGCGGTATCCCTCAGCGGAAGACCACTTTGACGTTATCTCGCTCGAGCGAGCTAGGGTTATCTCGTGAAAGCGGCTTTGAAGGCTCGCGCGTAAATAGGCACCTCGAATAAATGATGACGCTGGAACAGGACGGGGGAAGATGAGACGGGGAGAAGCAGCCGCATTACGAAGATATCGCTTCTTTTTCCTTTGTACGGCGAAGTAGCGCCGTAGCATCTAGGGGGAAAATCCTCGTACGGTCGACCAAAGGCGGAAAAGGATCGCTTATCGGCTACCCGGCGCAAAGCAGCGCGAATTTCACGTGAGAAGGAGTAATGGAGTGACGAGAATGATTAACTAAAATAACACGAATGATAAATGTGATATTGTGATTGAAATCTTCCTTTTCCGTCTTGTGTGAGTATCGTATAACCGTACGGACGAGATTGGTGATTAGATGTAAGTGGTCTAGACGAAATTAAATAAAAGTTGAATCAACAGCAAACTGGAACTCTCGTCGCGTCGTCGATTGCGTGCACCGGGGAATTCCATTAATTATTAATTGACAAGTTTGTGTTCCATCAACGGGCGGAGGTAGATGAAAACTTTCATATCGGCTGTAATTGCGATTTATAAGTTGTCGACGATGAGGAGTTTTTTTTCCCCTTCGGTCTTCACGATCTGTTTTCTTCTTTCCGCTTCAGTCTTCGCGAGCGAATCACTTCGCTAACTCGTCCCGTTACTCCCGAATGTTTTCCTGATCGGAAAGTCGACCGTGTCATCCGATCACAAGGAAGCGCGTAGAATTTCCTTAAAAAATGTCAAGGACATGCGCAATACTTGTCGGAGAAGTGCAATATGATCTCGCTTTAACCTTGATCGCGCGGTAGGTAGGGTGACTCTTGCGGAAAGATCGCGTATCCACGTTTACAAGTATAAGTGTAGGCAGGCATCTATTATGCACGATCGCGATTGAATTTACTTGTCGTTATGGCGGAATGATGTCGATATTAGATATCGCGGTCCGGTACGACGTTAGCATAAATTAATAGTACAGCTGCGTATGCGTGAAGAAATACCGCACGGAATTAGTTTAAACGGGCTCGACGTTCGTATTGAAACGCTGCATCTCAGATGCCCTGGGAAATCAGATAAATATAATTTTTATGCCGGTGTAATGAAATTTTAACACTATAACTGCTACAAAATAACGATAGAAGAGTCGATACTCTATAACAGATCCTATATCGTTTACTCGTAACATTCCGTAACACGGCGCTTAAAAATATTACGGCTCGATAAAGATCGCCCCGAACATAATTTTGCAGTTATGCTCTTCGATAAACTTCCGTCGACTTATCGCCTCGTAAATATTATTCCGGTGAGTTTCGCCTGAATTCAGTTGGCAGTCGACGTGTTAAGCGTACAGGTTTTACTCGTCAGAGTCGCTTTAATTCTGCCGCGTAAATTCGCAGAAATTCGTCCGAAATTATCTCCACTTGCGGCACTCGATGAACCGCAAAGTGCTGCGGACGCATAACTTTCGAAAGTGAAGTTTCGCGAATTTCCTGCCGCCATTGGCGCGGCTCTTGTAACCACCAGAAAACGAGGTGGTTGCGAAGAGGGGGGGAGGGGGTGAGGGACGGGATCGAGGGAAGAGTAAGCTCGCGCGCGGAGTTTCCGGAGTGATACATCAAAGTAGATAAGTAGTCTAGCACGCGCGCACACGCGCAATGCACCAGGTGGGTTAGCGTGAGTGCAAGATAACGCAGAGTACACACAACTGTAGCGCTGTAAACGCGCGTGTAAAGTACACGTGGATAATGTAGGTTGTTGCGAGCACTCGAACAAGCGCGCGAGTCGGACGCGATAGGTTGCTGATGTACTTTCAAACGTTATTAAAAGTTAATAACCGTCGATCGCGCGCTGCAAGATTGCGCGAAAGCGTTTTATTGAGGTCTTTAGGCAGGCAGTTTGCTACTGATAAAAAGAATTAAGCAGCGATTGAGGTTGTAGCGGCGAGATTTTCCATGCTTTCAAGGAGGCTCTTCGTTTCTCACAGTCTCTTTTGAAAATTGCAATTTCCATACCTGCGAAACGAGCGGTTTAATCAATTTTGTTGGCGCTAGCGTGCAGTATTTCTCAACGCGCAAGAATGTGATTGTTAAATTACATTTCATCTTTTGATTACACGATACACACGAATACGACGCGCAGATCAGAATATCGCTTGATTGTACGGATGGTATGTTTGTAGGTCAAAATGCGCCAATGTAATTTGACGATTATAACGATCATTAGGTCGCATTCTGCGAATGTCATCGTGCAATAGTAGCTGGGGATTCCGTGGTACTAACGCGACAAATTAGGTCGATCTTCGAGGCGGAAGTGCACGTCCTACCCGAGTCAATAATGCTGGTCGTGTACCGCGGAGATTGCCAAAGGCACGTTCGCCGGTGTCAGACGGTTGGCGTAAATGCCGATAGGTATCGATATTCTCGGCAAATATACTGGGAGATAGTCGGAGGATACGCTAGGATCGCGACCCTGTATGATTATTACACCGACGAGAAAGGCCGTTCTATTATATGATTATGAGTGCTTGTGTGAACATGCGTGTAAAAAAATTTCATGCACAGCACACTGGAAAAGTACGAAAATAATAGATCACATAAAAAGATATTATATTATTATATTAAAATGCTATTAATTTATTAATTAAATCAATCACTTTAGCGATCCAATAAATTCGTGCACAGACTCTTGTAAAAATCTTTTTGTAAAAAAAATTGAATTAAGTATTCAGATATATTTAAAACAAAGAATAAGAATGCCCTCGGATACAGCGTGAGAATATCTGCAGATGTAAACGTTAATACGGCGTACATGATTCCGTTCGAGGCAGTCTTTGGAGGATTAACAGACTTATTTAGACGTTTGCTGCCAGGTGCAGCTAACGTGCGGCAGGTGATGCGATCGCTTCGGGACTTTTCACGGTCTTCAGCCAGCGTATATATGGATGAACGAGATACTCTTGACCGCATATGGATCGTCCTTGTAGAGACCAGATTGTAATCATAAGTATTCGATGCCAGACTATCTCGAATCACGATTTCAATTAAATGCACTTTGTTTTTCTTAAAAGGGGATCCTTTTGAACTTCTCCGCTCTAATTAATTTGTACGACTTGAGGGTTCAAGATGAGATTTGTTCAACTTAAAAAAAATTTTTTTTGCAAATTACGTGTCAAACTTTACAAATCTGACTTGTCATGACTGTACTTGGTGTTTGGTGTCAGATTTTCTTTCTTGAAATACTGAAACGTTATTACTTTGGACATTCGAAGTGATCACATAATCCGATAACGTCAAATTAATGCAGTGTGATTTTATGAGGATGATCCGCACGGAAATATGACGTATGACGACCTTTCGGCGCGCGGCATCGATCGGTATCTTCGTCCGAACATTCCGCAAACGTCATCATAAAGCAGGACTCACCGACGCCGACCTTAAATCGTCAGATACACACCTTAACGCCATAATCGCACGCGCGATAATCCCTCATCAGGAGGGAATGTCACAGTCGGAGCTGGAGCCCGCAATAACTTTACTGACGTATACACACAGTCAGGGCACTCATAAACGTAGATAATCGTATCCCTCGCACGACGAAACACACGTATTTCGCGACGATGCACTTCCCGTTCATGTCCATCAAGTCGGGGCGCTTGCTTGACGTTATATCGGTACTTGCCACGGTATGGGCATGCTTCAACGAGCCTGTCAAGCGCACACCTTATTCTACTAAATCTCGCAGTTTAGGGCAACGAATTAGATATTTAAGCGCGAAATGCCGTCGCGATTTGACACTTGTGGAATTCAACTTGGAGAGTCCAAAAAGTTGAAGAAATTCGCAGAAGCAATCGGATTAGTTACGTGAAATTTCATAGAAATAAGATTTCATGTGTAACAACATCAATAAACGACAAATATGTGAAAAGCGATACACATGTGCACGCGGAGTGAAATTATGTAAAATGATACCGAGTACTTCGTGTCAGGCATAAATAATCAGCTCGTACATTTTAGCGGTATATACTGACTCAGGCATTCGAGCATTCGGTAATCCGGACTTGTTATACGGCTGCTTGTGGTCGTAAAACCAGCCGCGGAGTAAACGGCATTGGATTACGTGACGTCTTATGAACCCGGCGCATTTCGAGGACCGCCGTAAATGTATTATTAAAAGTTTCCCGTTTTACAAGGAGAGAGTCGGCGACCCAAGTTAACCGACGAAGGTCGGAGATCGTGCCATGTTCAACGCTCTTTTTTTCGAATAACGTCGGTTTTAGCGGGGAATCAATAAGTCATAGGTTATCCAGCCGACCGTAAGCAAACGAGCTCGAGACCATAAAACCTAGAAGAAAAGGAACTGAAGCCGCCCGTCGACACTTATCGCTGTCTGTTACGAGAACTTATCGCGGGGAAGGGTTACCGATATACCGACGCTTAAACCTGCATCATCGAAATTTACGGCGGATATTCGTCAACTGTAATTCGAAGCACGACTATTGAGCGAAAAGGGGAGAGATTAGGTGACATCTCCACGCTCGGAGCAACTCGATGCACCGTCGTTATGGTCAGAGAGAGAGTTTCATATTACACCGCGTTAAGGAGTTCGCGCGATGGGTGGCACTGCTTTAACGAAACCCGAAAGTATTTCCTCTGCTTTGACGTAATTACACGTGACATGTAATCAGGTCCCGCGAATGCGCGCGCGCGCGCACTGCGCTCGCTGTGCTCTCTCGAAACGTTAATGACGAAACTTTAACCGTTTTTCAGACGATATATACATAGCTTCCACTATTTACACAGTTAATAAAAACTTTTGCTTGGCATATCATCATTATTTCTAGGTCATAATCGTACTATGTCGTGTGTAACTTTTTGATAGTGATATGTGTGCGCTCAACATTTGCATAATATCATTAAAAGTGATTTATTTCATTTGGGCAAAAGTAGAAAATTGACTTAAACTATGCACTATCTCTACATTACTCGAAAAAATATATAAACTGTTCTTAAATGTCCAATATATTTGGTTTTTTTACTTGTGCAAATTTTAAATGTTATGACATACATATTTTGTAAGTTGTATACAATTTTCTTGTTGAATCCCATCCCTCGTACATGTTTCAGTGACTGCATGATCGATCAGGAATGAACTGGGGCGATCGCAATCGTTTCCCGTTTACGTTCGTCCTGGTAAGATCTTCACGCCGTTGAAAAATATTCACTACGTGACGAGTAAACCTTAGCCGATTCGTTGTTCGTAGAAAGTCCTGGATCTCGCGGAAGATAAACCCAACTTCAACTGCAACACGCTAGGTGCGGGATTTAAATTGCTAAGATTCGATTTATCGTGATATTTCAAAATGCAATCAAAGTTTTCTTTGAAATAATTTCAGATAGCTATTAATCACTCTATGTGAACGGTATAAATTACTGTTAATATATTAAGCTGTATCGAAATCGAAATAATATTATACATATAATATTATAAATATTAATTTCTATCATAAATTTTACAAAGCTGATTAGATGTCAAATAGTAATTTTACTGTCTTGAATGTTTTATTCGGATCTAGCTAAACCGAGACTAATCGTAATTAAAATCGGATATATGAGGATCACTTATTGAGGAAGATAAAGAATTCATATACATTTTTAATCGGACTCTTGCTAATGATGATAGAAATCGGAAATTTTAACAGAAATAAATTATTGAAAAAGTATTAAGTTTGAAGCTGGACTTCAAGTTAAATTAGCATTAATGATGAATCTAGAATGAGTTCGATAATTCGTCATAACTGCAGTATCATTTCTTGTCGATGTAAGTCAAATTGTTCAGTGCGAACGTAGCTGTACCAAATGGCAGCGCGAATACAGCATGCAGCTGGAAGAAACGTTTAATCGAGATTACTTTACTTTTCATTTATACCGGAAAATCTTTACCCGGCTTCCCTGAGGACCGATTGACCTCTCGTAGCGGCACGAAAACTGCGGATCTCGCGGGAGATAAACTCCACATAGTTGGAGCGTATACTATATACACACAAAGTGCCGGGTTTATATCGACTTGGTGTATACGTATCGTCTTACGTGGAACGTTAAAGCCGCGCCGGGTAAACGCGGAATCTCGCTCTCCTTCGTCGAGTATCGCTTACACGCGACCGTATAAACGGGAAATGACGGGGTACTACGAGGCGAACTGTGCGCTAGCGCTTTTTCCCTTCGCAAATTCCCGTTTCCACGTCCGTCAGAATATCTTTGTCTTCCTCTTTCTCTATCAAAGCGCGACGAAATTTTACAGGCTCATATTTCCTTCGTTCATAAGCGCATCAATCCCGCTTGCAATTTTTTTTGAGTGTTAATTTATTTTCTTCTTGGATTAAAAAACATCGTATGAATAATAGCGTTAGTTAGTTTGAGTAATAATTTTTCTATAGTTACTCTGCATTGCTTACATGTCTGTGAATTGCATTTTAAATCATTTATTATACATTTTTGCAATGTGATAATCGTCTCAGCTATTTATTTGCATTTAATTTTTTTTACAATATATTTTTAATGAATATATTTTAGTTGGAATAGTTGTGTCTTAACTTACCAAATGCAGTTTCTTCAAGTCACTTTTCAATTTTGTCAAATAATTCTCTCCTTTTGTGAGACAATTTTTAGAAAAATTCGTTTTACGAGAAATATTTTCAAGAGACAAAAGTCGTTCGGCAATCCAAGACAACTGAAATGTCTGGAAAAGGATGTACGTCATGACATACGCGAGAAGACAAATTGTAAAGGAGATACGACACAGCACGTATATCACTGTCCGCCAATGTATTTTAGTGGCCACATGTCAATTTAAAATTTAATACTTACCACGGTCGTGGTACTGATGTGCGAGACGCACGGCAAAAATTATTTAGTCAGTAGTAAAAATTGTAATTCGGTCAGTGCCCAGAAATTTTTCAAATGCGCACATAAAATTTGACATAAAGCTCTTTCGTCCCTATTTATCTGCAACTCTGGTTGCTGAACTTTACGGTGGTTATAAAAAATGATTTCGATCCATTTACAGACAAGGCGATAAATTTTTGGTCCCCGCCGAAGTACTCCCATCGCGAGATTGCCTTCTCGGAATATCGCGAGGTCATGGGTTTGGTTCCTCGCATCAAATACTATTTTCATCTCTTCCAAAAGACGTTGGGATCGTAGCTTGCTTATTGAGCCGCTCGCTTAAATCGTGCGTTTAAAATGATTCAGCTGCTTGACCCGGTGTTGCGCATTTGTGATGTTACGGCGTGACGTTTCACGAAGAAAATTGCAAAGAGGGTCTCGATATAGAGGGTGACTTGCACCCCAGGTGTCGCGACAGTTACTTTTAAAGGGGTTACTTCGAGGGTAACTGCCATGAAGTGCACCCTTTTCCTTTCGTGTAATTCGCCACCCTCGCGACTTCGTGCGAAATTATTATATGAAACAATTTTTACGAACACTTTCTTTTCTATTCCAATTTACTTAAATTTCATTTGATGATACAAATAAACGGAATAAATATAATAAAAAGACACGATGTCAGCGTAATCTGCGCTTTATGTCCGAGCATGTCATACAGTTACTATGTAGACCAATGAATTCTTTATGACATTTTTTGTAATTTTTCTCACATGGAATATGTTCACAAAAATTAAATATCTCTATGCAATCGACTTTTAACTTGACGATATACAGAATTTGTAATTATTCAAATAAGTAACGTTATGAAAAACAAGTAAATCTCTAAATTTCTAATGAGAAAGAGCCAACGTTATTAAAATTTATACACAAAATCCATACTTCAATGTTGAAAAGCTGCACTATCTATTCCCGTATCTTTGCTGGCGAAGCAATTTAAAATAATGGAGAGAAGGAAGAAAAAATAGAAATGTAAAAACGGGTCAAAGATTTAAAAGCATAACCCAGGCGTTTCAAACCGAAACTAACACTGCCGTCTTGCCGAAAGCGGACTGTGTGTAGGACGTATGCATGCACGATGCATGCAAGATGTTTTTCTTTCAACAACTAACATTGCTGGCAACAGCTCCGACCACTCCCGACTATCTGACTTTGGCGTGGCAAGAGGCAGCTAGGGAGATAGAATGTATCCCCTATTCACCGCAACCACGTTGAAAAATTTAGTTGGACGTAACGAGTACTAGCCGAGTAGATGAGGTCAGGCCGTTACTTTTTTTTTTCTTCATGATGAGGCAACGTGCGCTATTCTCTGCTCTTTTATTGAGATCGCTCGTGTTAATCTCGAGAGCTTTTAAACAACAGTCTTAAAGATCTATCGCGTAATATTTAATTGGCGCAATATTTACAGTATATTCGCATTTCGTATTGCTGGTAACAATGCATTTGTCTCATAAGAGATAAATGAAAAATATGAAAAGAGATGAGCAAATAATATCCAATTTATATCACTAATATTACATATTTTCAACTCCGAGACTCATTACTAGATATGTGAAGAAAATGTGTCGAGTATGAAAAAAATGTGTAATGTGCCATTGCAAAAATATATGAGATGTCCAATTAAACATGAATGAAACGGAGAGATCTAATACTCAGCATGCTGTTGAATATGTACAAGAGCAAAACAATATGAGACGACACGATGCATAAATGCATTCGCCTAGTGTATCCTGCCAGCAAGTCATCCATATCATTGACGATGTATCTCATTATCTTTTTTGGGCGGAACTATCGTATGTTTAACAGAGGAATCAAGCTGGCAATAGAACTGCATTGAAATTGTATGAACATCGCTTTAGAAAATCAAATATATCGAAGTAATATCGAAGTAAAAGAATTCGTATTAAAATTTATAATAAAGAACGTAACACTTTCGCCATTTTCACACTATTCACGTATTGTTCGCAAAAGCGTATGCGCATTTTTTTTGTTAAAATATATTCGATTCTTTTTTAAAATAAAATTGAAATCAATATTAATTTGTATTAGTGTAATTTTTTTATAATTTGTGTTTTCTTTTTCGATCGTTTCAAATATATATTTGATTTACTTTATGTAAAATTATTAAAACATTTTCGTTAAAACGTTTTGTTACAAAATTATAATCTCCATTTTTATTTATGGCTTTTTTAAATAATTTGAATTTGAATTTTACATGCGTGTGCGAATGCATTTAAGTATCCAATCGGCTGTGAGTCGCGTGATCAAACGCAGCTTACAATTAATTGAGCATATTTACAATTCAGCGGATTATTGCATGATTATCAAGCATTATGATGTCCCGTGGTCTTTCCATTCAAAATTACCGCTAGCTTGAAACGTAAGGGAGGTTGATTGTCACACATATGTCCCCCGACAGTTACGAAAGCGAAACTGATTGGCTGCTAAATCTCCGGTTTTTCCGTAGGATTTGCCTTTTTTCCACGACGTGAGTCTGAATTCGTCGGTAATTGGGTATAAATCACGGCTCGCCTTCACAACGCGGAATTCCGTGATGCCTTTGTACGCGTTGCATCATTAGCGAACATTATATCTGGCATGTTGGATGACAGCACCAACCTGAGCAGGTTTTGTCTGCTTTACATGGCATGTTTGCGCGTGTGAGTGCGTCTAAATGTATGTGTGTGTGTATCCAACGAGCTCTCTTGACCAGCTGAACTTACCTTTTCCAACTTTCTTTGTATGGATGCAAACCTGTGCGCGTCATTTCAATTACGCAATATAAATACGATATTATTCGATATATATATGGTTAAATCCGAAGCAACTTACAAACGCAAAATTTTGTTATCATATTTTCAAAAGAAATTTAAAAATTCATACACATTCACACACATCTGTAAATATTGCTCTTAATATATGACTTATGCATATTAAAAATCAGTAGCATCATAATCATTAACTTCAAAAGGGATAAAATATTATGAAACCTAAAAGATTCATTGAGAATATCGAAAAAGATAATCTCGATTGTATTTCGAAAGTAATATATAACGTCTATAAAAACGTTATGATTTATTGTTCGGAAGATGAGTCGTTCGTTGAGCAGGTGCACTTCCCATGCAGGTATGTAAATCTTGCAGGCCCGGAGGCACGTGTCTGGTACTCCTGTACAAGACTTATCGCTTATATTAATTTTTGTTACAAGACCCGACTGGGAACCGACAGTGGAGGCGGGTCGTCCTCGATCTTCGACTATTAAGCAAGACGCATATTTTTGGCTCTTCCCGTGGCATACGAGGGGATGACGGGTACGCGTGTTTCTCGGTTTGTTGTCATTCGTGTTGCACGTGGTGCCCTGGCGTGCACCACGGGGGGTCTGCGGACCCCACATAATGCTCAAAGATACCGACTATAGGCCTATGTCATAGTAATAGTAATTCTTTTTCATCCGACTAGATTATTTTTCTCTAATTCTCCCTCATGCGTCTATCAGGTATTAGAGAAATTTCTACCTCTTTACGCACGGAGATTAGGTATCGAAGAGTTAAGAATTCCTTGTCGGCCGGAGTTTAATCCTGATTGATTGATACTTGAATTTCCTCTGCCTCTATTTCTTACCGGGAACTGATTATTTGACATTAGTCGCATATTAAGTCCGTCGTGGGAATAAAAATCCATAGCAAGAAATCTGTAGTCAAGAGAATGGAATATACCGTTATTTCTTTATCCGTTTTATGATTCATGTGATGATACATGAGTGCACCGACCATACGTCTGACCATATCCGAGCGTTTGTCAGACTTACCGTAGTAATACCTAATGTGGAAAGTGGAGTCTCTATATGTATAAGTCGAGAAAATGGAACGTGGAATTCATAGAAAAAATAGTCGTTCTCTCTTTTGCATAAATTAAAAATTATATGTGCCGTTTATTGTCGGCGATCATTGATGGTTTTGATAAAAGGGTCGTTTCGAGGAAAGAACGAATGAAATCGAGTCCATTGAAAGCAGTCTTTACCAACTTGACGACTGTAAAACGCTCGCCCCGAAGAGGATAAACAAAGGCTGTGAAAGCAGGGCAAGTCGGTGACCCTTCCCCTTCGCTGCTTCCTTCTCGCAATGTCGTGCTCGTTTCATCTTCCACCTTGCCTTCTCGTCTCGGGGATTTCCAAGGAGGCGCGCGAAGAGAATGAAATTCCAGCGTGTATTTACTCTTCCCCGTATTTTCCTTCGATATTAACACGTCGGCAAACAATCGTTATTAATTTTATTTCCGATTGTTTGCTAGAAGCTTTGGTGGACGTAACAAGGAACTTGACCGTCGAAATAATTGTTGACAACCCACACCCGCGTATGTATATACTATACACCTGTGCGTGTATATTGCGTGTATATACTATACTACACGCATACACATACACACGTTTACACTTTTTTATTATTTTTTATAGAGAAAAAATAATTTGAGTCATAAATAAGCAATTCGTTTTTCGATGTCTGAAATTATTATATAAATATAAACTATGTTTCAATAATCTCTTATCACAAATTTAAAAAAATAAAATTTTTAAAATTAAAAGTAAAACCTTCACAGGAACGTTTTTAAAAAATTAAAAAGAATCTTTACGCAGAGGTAAAATAAAATAAAATAAAATAGTATTTAAAAAACTTTATATTAAAGTTGTTTAATTATTAAATTTTGCAATAATATATTCATAAAAACAATATGCACAAATAAATCGAGTTAGTGAATCAAAGCATTAAAATTTATTATTCGACTAAGTAAAATGTAAAATTAATTAGATACCGAACACTCTCAGGAAAGTCAAAGGAATTGATTGACGAACTGCTAATTAGTTTGAACGTTTATAGTCGCTTAGGACGGTCGATTGCCAGTAAATAGTAATTGCGCGGCTGTCAACGGGTTAGTGATCAATGATAATTGATTTGCACGATTTTGTGTCAAGTAAATATAATTAACGATCCCATTTCATTTAATAAAAGTACAATGATACGCTTAATCATTGCTACGTATTTGCATCTTATACGTTTATACAACGCAGCCATTAATAGAATGGGGAAAATACCATGGTCTGTAATGCTTGCACTTGACTGATTTTGAATGACAATTTCATTGAATTATTAAACCATTCCAACACTCGGCATTTAAACGAAAATGACATTTCCGGTATGCGATCGTGACTTTTTTCCCCCCTGCCTAGTAAATCACATATCTAGTGCAAGTGTCGATCAGTTCCGCGATAATAAATATCGGAGGACCGGATCAGCTATTGGAAGGAAAAAAGTTATTGAAAATAGAGCTCGGGATGGTCGAGCTGCAAAAATTTACCAAACGTGACTCTTTCCAGGGGAATGCATGCCAATCAGGATTTTCGAATTTCATGTTCCACGGTAATTACGAGGTAGTGCGCATTTTTCTTTTTCCGTTCTTGTAACATCCACCCACGCTCTTTCTCTCTCTCTGTCCTCCTCCCCCGTCTTCTCCCCGAGCGGAACGTGTTCGGGCATTGCTCGTGACACAATTCGTTCGTTAACCGCGTGAAATAATAATTATTATCCCGCGGGTAGCCCTGGGCGATCGCACGAGCTATCCGAAAGGGAGGAGCAAACGAGTGGATGATATTTTATACAGCGGAACAGTCGGCTTGAAAATTGATAAATCGCTCGTCTCTTGTACGTTATTCCCGCGGACAGTCCGCAATCGATGATGAAGTCGGCAAAAGGTCATTGATCGAAAATATTTCACATCAAAAACCAAAAAAATGTGAATAGTAAAAAAGACAAATAGTGGATCATAGGAAGCGGTGACGGTCACGAGGTTGAATCTCAGTTGCTAGGTTGAATTGTAAAACCAATTTTATTGAGCTTGGAGAGTGAAATATTCAATAGAGGAGATTTATTTGTGCTTTTGTTCAATGATCTGACTAAAACAGGATTTTAGTGTGGTAATCACAATGGTTTGGAAAAGTATACAGTAAATTAATAATTGTAATATTAAATTTTTACAGAAGATAAAAATATTGTTACCATTTGTTAATCTAACTTTACGAAACACAATATTCAGATATATTTATTTGTTCTACTTTTATCTATTAGTGCTTTACATAAAGTTTTGTTTTATTGAACTGTTTCAATATTCAAAGTTAACAGTCCTATTTTATTAAAACATGTATGTACAAACGTCTATATAAGAATCATGTACAGTTGCCATTAAACTTGTCATGTAATTCACAAAATTTATGCTTACGCACACACATATTGTATTTTTGATATTTCTAGTTATAAATGTTACGTAGTTATCAGATCGTTCCGCATAGAGAGCAAAATTCTTTCGAATGCCGATTGTTTTAGCTATCCTATTTCTAGTGAAATAAACGCAGTCTGTCTACGGATTTTACCGATGGCAAAACGATCGCGCTCGACCGCAGCACTCGTAACTTCGTTTCAGAATTTCATCGACGTCGATTAACCCAGATACGCCTCAGGGCCAAGTCGAACCGCAACTGGGGTTTAAACTTTAGTAGTTTATTTAGCAGTTACGTGCACTGAAACGTTCTAAATAGTGGAGTGCTTTTCCGCGTGCAGTACATTATAACAAGCTCGTTTCGTTGGTGATATACCAAAATACACCTATACCAACGGTTCTAATAAATTATTTAAATTTCGCGAAAGCTGGTTTCGTGAAAAAACTGATAAATTTTACATCGCAATCCCTTAGATTTTTCGCCAGTTGTACTTTTGAATAATATACTAGTAGCCAAAGATATGGACGTGTAATTATATTTTGCTTCCACATAACAATGGGTTATTTTACATATCAAAAGAAATTCGAACAATAACTATCGTATGTTTAAAATATATGTTTA
Organism: Tetramorium simillimum; assembly: GCA_011636635.1. Taxonomy (NCBI): domain Eukaryota; kingdom Metazoa; phylum Arthropoda; class Insecta; order Hymenoptera; family Formicidae; genus Tetramorium; species Tetramorium simillimum. Next base: position 31,397 of record VBVQ01001531.1, read on the forward strand.
ATAATATTCAATTATCAGAATAAATAAAATGGATACAACTAGAACAAAACATTGCGCGCACTTCGCGCTCGCCATTTATTATTTTAATATATAATATTTATTTTAAAAAAGAGACATTAAATCAAACCAAATTTATTTCCAATTTTCCGCTAATTGGCTTCTCTTACTTATCCCACTTTTAACATTGTGATATACAGAATGTACTAAAGCATTGTATGCAACTACTTGTAAAAAGATAGATTCATTGTCGAACCGCAAAAATAAATTTTGAAACTAATTAAAAAAAGATTTCAACAATTTATAAATTTTTATCATAAGTGTATATATGTGTAAATTTTTAACATAAAAAGACTAAACTAAATTCTACATTATTAAAAATATTCTTTAACCTGTTCATTCAAATAAAAACGAACTTTAGGCGAAAGCGAAGAGTCCTTGCGACTCCTAGCGGCGTGAGCGAAACTTATTCTCTGCTATAATCACCTCTCATTCTCTGTTTCATTTTTCCTTCCGTTCTTCCTGTGTCACTTTTTCTCTGTTTTTTTACATTCTCCTCCATTCTCTCTCTCATTCCTTTGCTCTTATTTCACACACATATTTTTATTGATGGTTTAATTTATACACATACTACTACAAATGATAGTTTATTTTATTAAGTAATGCAACTACAGTTATATTATTTTCTAGTAAAATCTTAGCATTGTTTTTATCCACGATAGTTTTTACATTTGTTATCTATTTATATAAGTTAGTCATTCAATGAAAGTGGAATTGTGTCCATAATCTCGCGTCTTTATCCATCCATGGTGTTGTTGTTATTGTTGTTGTTGTTTTGTGGTGCCATCGTTGTTGTGGTTGTAGTGGTTGTCGTACAGCATCGACGCCTACAACAGCGGCTTCGGCATTTCCAAAAGAATTGATCCTTCGCACAGAATATCGCACCGTTATTCTTCGGAAATTCATCGATGAGCGTTTGTAGGTACTCGAGTTAAAACTTACGGATTCCTGGAACATGGCGCACATCACGATCGCCAGAATCAAAAATATGACTGTTAGTTTCATGTTGTAATTTTATGCTGCTGATGCTTGCACTGTTGCACTGTCATGCATCGCAGTGACATTTATACCGCGCCGCTGAATAGCCGATCTATTAGTTAAGCATTGACAATGAATAACAGACGAGCGCCTGTTTTGCCTTGTGTGGTCCACTGTCAACTATATCTATATAACGAGAATAATTAACGATTTCACAAAACTTCAATATGTTCCGCATTCTTTTGGGCATATGTCGTTGATATGAAATTGTCACGTGCATACACGCGGAAACGATGCCGGAAGTATATTCAAACGAATTCCGACATTGCGGGAAAAAAACATGACATTTAACTGTAAAAAGAAGAAAACAGAACGACACAATCATTCCACATTATTCCAAAATACTAAGTTTATCCATGTTTATTTTTTTCAATGTCTTTTTAACAACTCGGAAAAACGTTTAACAGAATGATTTAAAATACTAGATCAGTTTCTGAATTATGAACAATTTAAAAGCACGCACTAGAAAGTGTGATTTATTTTATTGAACGCAAAATTCAGCCGCGTGTTTTATAGATTAAATTTCGAAATTTTCGGAATAATTGTTGAAAAATACAAAATTTTAAGTCTTTAAATTTTACTGCGAAAAAGTCTTTGTAAATATTTATCTACATTAATTGATTTTTTAATTTTTTATTAAAAAAAGAGAGAAAAACAAAAGAGAGTTAAAAAGAAAGTGTGAGAACGTGAGAATAAGAAAGAAGACGGAAAAGAGAAAGAAAATGGGAAGAAAAGAAAGAGAGCTAAAAAGAAGCGCAGAAACAAGAACAATTCAGGCGCAGAAACAAGAACAAAACAGGCGCTCATCTGTTATTCATTGTCAATGCTTAACTAATAGATCGGCTATTCAGCGGCGCGGTATAAATGTCACTGCGATGCATGACAGTGCAACAGTGCAAGCATCAGCAGCATAAGATTACAA
>VBVQ01001532.1:0-15638 GCA_011636635.1 Tetramorium simillimum
ATATTACTTAATTTAATTTTAATAAATAATCTGTATATTACGGTTTATATTTGCGATGTTTTAACATCAAAAAGTGATTTTCGCGACGATGGTCAAAAAGTGGATGTAGCACGGCGACACACCATGCACGGAAGCGATTTATCGACAGGGCATGTGGTTACGGAAGAAGAAGCGTCCCATCAGTAAAGGCCGCATACCTAACCTAAAACCTTGCTGTTTATCCTCATTCATTCACGCGTTGTTGCCTATCGCGGAAAAGACTTATTTTGAACGAGTGAGCACACCTTATTATCCTCTATCTACCTTGACGCTAAGGTTATTTAATTTAACGTATTAAATTGCGTATAACGGCAATGTCAATGGAGACTGTGCCGAAAGATTTGCGTGGACTAAGAGCGTGTTTAGTATGCTCTTTGGTTAAGGTTCGTATTTTATAATTCTTCTGTTACAATGCTGTGACAATTATAATGTAGTAATAATATACTTACAATATAATAATAATTTCTCTTAAGTAGACTTAAATAATTGCGATACCTGCCTTTTTTATTATCTTGGAATGATTGCAATGAAATGATTTTACTCCGCAGACTTTCGACCAATTCGAATTTGATGGTTGTGACAACTGTGATGATTTTCTGCGTATGAAGAATAATAAGGATAATGTTTTTGACTGTACAAGTTCCAACTTCGATGGGTACGCAGCAACAGATACATGATTGTTTAAAAGTGATTTGTTGACACGACACGTTAGCAGTTTCATAAACAATTAACATTAGCTGATCAATTTCTGTATCTGGAAACGAAAGTTATTAAGGACAAGTTGTATATTCCAAAAAAACTAGTGATAAATCTAATTTTGTACTTATATCTCCAATTTTAATAGCTAACAATTCAGAATATTACCAATGCTTTGTTTCAACAAATAATTCTATTATAAAATTTTTAAAAGTGACCTTGTCATATATTAATTTTGCTTGTTTTACTTTCTAGAATGATCGCTGTAATGAGTCCAGAAGATAGTTGGGTATGCAAGTGGCAGAGAATAAGTAAGTATCTTAATATGTAAATTAAAGTTGTTTTATAAATTATTATCAATATACATATAATTGCAATTTATATTTTTTCTATTTTATCTCAAAAATTTCTTTTGTTTTTTGTTTGAAAATTGTATAATTAATAAAAAAAATAAGTCACTAATATATAAATAATATAAAATAAATTGTGACGTTTACAAATTGCTTGTAATACACATATTTCAATATTTTAATAAATATATTTATTTCTGAGATTTTCATTTTTAAACATATAATACATTTATACATATATATTATTCTTACAAATGCCAGTATGTATCTAGGAACATACTTATGTGCGTATATACCGTAAAGATCTGTTGAAGCAAAATGCTATGTAAACCCTTTCAGAATTATAAACTTTTTTTCTCAGTCTAGTCACTTTGGTAATGGCCAATATTAATTCCGAGATTCTATTTTCCTCAGATCGTTTTTGTAAGGGTGTCTACGCCATATCAGTATCAGGACGATTACCAGCTGGTGTCATCAGAGAAATGAAGAGTAGAGGAATAGCATATAGGCCACGTGACACGAGTCAACGTTAATTACTAGAGATTTCTATGTAAGATGTAAATATTAAATTCTTAATACTGCATTGATTAGATTAATCGAAATACGATCATTGTTCATCATTTTGTTAATATATAAATATTCTTGCATGGCCAATTTAACTATAACATTGTATATCTATTACTATCCAGAATTTCTGAAAAGTTTAATAATAAATAATTTATATGAACATTGAATCTGCAGTTTGCTTTCTTTATATACGTATGCGTGATTTCACTAGATTAAATGCAAATTGTATCAGAACTTCACTTTCGAAGATCACTTTCAGTATGAATTTCTATGCATTACATTAATATCTGAATAGTATATTTTTAGCTTGAATTTGAAAACCTTTCTATATGCAGATTAGTATTTAAATGTGACTTCCTGGACATATAGTCGATTGACAAAGTAAAGAATATCGCATCACCGGCAATTGATTGCTTACGCAATTGAGCCATAAATTTGCGCATGTTACATGATAATTATTATCGTTATACACAACTCGGCCACTCGTGATAACTGTTAAACACAGGGAACAAGACACACATTCTCCCTGATGTAAGGGCCAAGCTGGTAGTTCAGTGACAATCTGAAATACATTAATTACAAATATATGAATATGTATATTAGAATATGAAAGATATAAGGTATATCTAAAAATATTAATAGAATCAATATATGCAAAAATATTAAGAACACATGTAGGCAATACTTACTGGTATATTTGCGTAAAAAGGTTCCATTTCAGCCCAGATCCGATCAATGTCCATTAAAAGATCATCAAATCCAATAATGTTTATATCCAGCTCTTTGTATGAGAAATTAACGCGTCTACAAACAGCTGCAACTTCAGCTAATTCTAATGACAAAATATAATTTATTTTTTTATAGCTCTATTATACGTCTTCAATAAATTATGAAACACGCGTTTTATAAAATGTATTAGTAAAAAGAAAAACACCTACGGCAAAGAAAGTTATATCCCTGGGCTGAATTTAAAACTTCCTGCAGAACTAATTCTGATGTTATATTGGTAAATATATTGGCTGCAACTTGTAATAGTAAAACACAACTTTCCATATATTGCTTCCATTCCCAATACACAGTCTGCAACAGAGAAGCGCTTGATAATATATATCAGACAAATATTCCCCTTGTATCTCAACTTCTTGATAATTTAATTATGCGTGTACTTGCTGTGGAGCTTCCACAACTTGCTCTTCCTCTACATTAGAAGGCAAAAATGATTTAAGATCTAAGCTAGGCACAGATCCAGAACGTGGCAGTGCTTCGGATGGACCACTAATCAATTCTATACTATTTATCGAAATGGCATCTTCTTTCTGAACATTCTTTCCTAAGAATAATATATACTACTAAATTCAAGCGAAATGAGACACAAGCGAAAATAAAACTGTAGGTGGCACGTAGTGAGAGAGCACTAACCTGTTTCTACCAATTGTGCTTCAATTCCATCATCAAGTTTTAGATTATTGAACGACTCGGACACTTCAGATACAAAGTTCAGATCTGCTAAGTTATTGTTATCAGCATTAGCGTGCGTTTTAAACTCAAAATCCGCAAACATGTTACTAAAGCTTTCAATATCCAAGGCATCTGATATCGAGGGATCAACAGATGGCTGTTCCGCCGACATAAATTCCCCGAATTCGTCAGCCGATTGATTATTAAAAGTTACATCTAAGCTCGCATCATTTACAACGGACGTTTCTTGAACTAGTTCACGCAGCGCACTGTATTTATCCTCGACTTGTTGTAAACTCATTAAATCTTGTTGAACAGAATCAGACATTTCTACTGTAATGGCCTACAGACAAATTTATACACATCAGCAAAAGTTACATTGACATTAAACTTGTGAACATAAAGGCATACTCGCTACTGTAACTGACAAACTTGCAATTGTTATTTACCTTCAGTGCTAACTCCACTTTAGGTAATACCTCTTTTGCGCTGCTGGCAGGCTCCACACCTGTCTGACTGCTAAAGCTGTCGCTATAATCTTTAGGCGTGTCGCTATTCCTAATCACAGTGTCCTTGAGTATTACAGTCTTGGACTGATTCTTTATTCCGCATTTGGGAAACAGGTCAGACGTGGATTCCATTATGGGCTGATCCTTACTCTGATACGGCATACTCGCAGATGCGGGCGCGCGAATTTGCGTATTAATATGAACGCTTTTCGTTCCGACGGCGGTCTTCTTGGTCTTGTCGACCGTCTTCTTCACTCCCAGATTGTGATTAGCGAGCCTGCTACCAATCGCGGAACCCTGCTTACTGTCCCAGATCGGCATACTGGAGACGCTGGGGATCGGGGCGCTTTGAAACTCTGTAAACTCATCACAGGACTCGTCGAAGGACGATGCGGACGGCAGACCGTCGGCTTGAACACGCGGATTTTGCCTCGCTTCCTTCGACAGACTATTGACGTTGCTCCCAGTCGCACCAGGCGCCTGAATCCTGCCGTCGAAAGAAGACGTCTTTCCAGGTGCACCACCAGAGAAGGATATAGTTGCATCAGGCACTGTGTTTACTTGGGTTCTAACTTTCGTTTTTCCCTTCGCGTCAAGAATGTATTTTCCCTCCACATTCATGTTACCGGAGTCCTCGTAGTGCTGAGGTTTCGGGGCGTTCGCCTGCGCGGCAGGCTGCAGGTTCATCAGGCATTCAATGTTCAGGTAGGGCGTCGGCGGGAAGGGGAGTAAATGCAGTATGTCGAGACTGTTGAAGGTGTAGGACGTCTGGGCAGCCGCCACGAGGGCCAGTACGATGTACAGCTCCTGCTCGGTCAACTGGCCGGCGTACTTCTGGTTGGCCAGGCTCCATATGTGGCCGAGCACCTCCGTGGGCAGCTGGCTGGTGAGCAGCAGCGGGAACACCTTGTTGGTGTCGACGAGCAGCTCGGCCTGCACACCGTTCGACCTGACCCGATCCTCCCGCACCGCCTCCCACACCATCTTGTACACCGGCGGCAGCGTGGTCGAGTTGGTCCACAACCAGCTCGGCAGCTGGTTCAGCCTCTTGTTCGCGTGGTTCTTGTTCATGTTCTCGCGCGACGTCGACGACCGGACGGCGAGTCTCGTCCAGCTACGGGCGTCGCTTGGGAATTACGTGAACTCGTCGAGCAGCATGAGCCCGTCGTCATTCGGACTGCTAGCTCGATACATACATCGACATTGGCAACCCGAAGAGGTCAACAGTCCCTTTAATGTCGATCGCACGAACGCTCGAGACTCGTGGGGCGAACGTTACCCCTCGTCCACATGACGGTGTTTATTACCGTGAAACGAAACTGTACACAACTCGCTCTTGTGTCAACTGACGAGGGGGACATCAATCTCGTCACCGTCAGCCGTCAGTCCCCGGACACCCGATACTCCAGCCATGGAGGAATAAAATAATAGGAGTGTCAGGGCGAAAAGGGGGTCGCAAACTGATTGTGAGAGGCGGGGGTAGTGAAGCTGAGTGGCCACGCCATTTTAATACCCATGTCACCGACGGGACATTATTAAAGATTTTTAAGCCTGCATCGGAGTATGGATTGAGATTGAGATTAAAATTTGACCAATCAGAACATTGTTTACAAAATTATTTCATGTAAGCTTTGTTCTAATTGGCTCCATCTAATTGAATTCCAATTTAATTTCAATCTCAATTCATAGTCTGATACAAACTTGATGGGAATTATTAACTTTACGGGGTTCAGTGCCATAGCATAAGCGCAATATATTTTCAGACGCCGTATATATGTATGTAATATGTATGTACAATCAATACAATTACTGATATCCATTTCTGTCAATACAAATTAATTTTAATCTGTTTAATTCACTTTTTCTTTTCCTAATTTTTAGAATTAAAAAAGATAAGAAGTGAGTTAAATCGAGATTAAAGTTAGTCTGCATTAATAGAAATAAATGCAAGTAAAATACATTAAGATAAATAAAGATAAATATTAAAAATTAAGATTGTACAAATGTGTAAATATATTTGTTAAAATAATATATTCTTTAATGATTCTTATTTGCTTAAATATTTTTGGATTTAACTGTTGGGTCTCAAAATTGCGATCAGTAATTCTTCTCTACTATCCACTATCAAAACGCTTCGCTTTATTATTTCATTCTTTCCTTTTAATTTATTTCTCCAGGAATAGAATTATTAATTTTCATCATTTGATACCTAAAAAAAATTAGATTAAAAACAACAAATTATATATCTTTATTTGAATTATACATCTTTATATTATATACATATATATAATTATAAATCTTTGATATGAGCAATTCTATCAGTTTAATTAAATTGCTGATTAAATTAACCTGCATCGATAAATATTGACATAAAACGCCATATTGTCAGTCCTACGATAACCAATCGCATTTCAGTCGATACATCGAAATACACTGACGTAAATAATATCGCAGCTGAGAACGCGGCTTAATGTTTGCTGATGGCGCCGATGGCGGTCGCCGATTTCTGAGAGCCATCACAAACATCTCGTGCTAACCAATCTCAAATAGTTTAATCGCTATCGTAATTGATAACTAGCAGCGAGGATGTCGACCGACTTCTACATACGCTACTACGTCGGTCACAAGGGCAAGTTCGGGCACGAGTTCCTGGAGTTCGAGTTCCGGCCGGACGGCAAGCTACGCTACGCCAACAATTCCAACTACAAGAACGACACGATGATACGGAAGGAGGCGTACGTGCACCAGTGCGTGATGGAGGAGCTCAAGCGCATTATCCAGGACTCGGAGATCATGCAGGAGGACGACTCGCTCTGGCCGCAGCCGGACCGCGTGGGCCGTCAGGAGCTGGAGATCGTCATCGGCGACGAGCACATATCGTTCACCACCTCCAAGACCGGCTCGCTCCTGGACGTCAATCAGTCCCGTGACCCGGAGGGTCTGCGGTGTTTCTACTACCTCGTGCAGGACCTCAAATGCTTGGTGTTCTCCCTGATAGGACTACACTTCAAGATCAAGCCCATATAGGCGGCACCAAGGGACGGTGCGAAGTATCTGTACTCCCCATTCTCTCTTCCCCTTTGTTCCTTTATTTTAATAAAATACACGTAATTATTTGTATTTGACTGTGTTTCTTTTTACTCATCCATGAAACCCTTTTCGGGGAGAAATTCGCAAGTGTAATTAAATTGCGTTATTGTTTTCATGATGTACTATTGACATTAGAGAGTACGCTAGTCCAGGATTATATATTTCTGAAATGAAAATGTGGAAATTGAGCAGCATTTTCTTCACTAAGGCTCAATTTCACAACTTATTTTAACCGAAATTTAGCCAACAATATTCAATAGAAGAGTATGTTTTATATAAAAGGAACTCTTCTATTGGATATTATTAGTTAAACTTCGGTTAAAATAAGTTGTGGAATCGGGCCTAATTGGTGCATATTTTTAGGATTAGTGATATACACTAATCAGTGCTGTTCATTTTTCACATTTTCACTTCTTCAAAAATACATAAGCGATTCGCAAATCTAACCTGATCTGAGAGGAGGCAGTTGTGCTCGCTGTTGGAGCGATTATCGGATCGACAAGTATTTATCTTGCATGTATGTATGTATGTATAAAATAATGACGAATGTAATTAAAACAAAAAAATGACGATTGCAGGAATATTGCAACATACGATAGCATCTTATCGCATTTCGCCATCTTCGAGTGCATACATTCTTGCATACAGTTGTTAACCTTAACGCCGCAATTGCCGTGCTGCTGTAGTTAATTGGACCTTCCTAAGAGAACGCAGCATAATAACATAAGACTGTTAAGTAAAGGCTGTTAAAAAGTAATATAAGATACGTAATATTAGTATCAGTATATAACAATCAGGAAAAGAAGTCACGAGAACACACGAGGGTACCAGCACTCAAGTAAAAAGTATAAAAATCTGAATGTGTAAAAAAAAACGATAAATAGAAGCTGATTAAATACTCTTATAAAGAAAAAATTTATTGTGCCGCGCGTAGAGGTGGACAAAGGGAGAGTCTGAACACTCACAGTTGCAAATTCACGAAGCAACTTCATCAAGGTAAAATTATTTAATCGAGGTAAAAAGAGATTAATAACTAGAAGTCCAACTGTGAATCAATAACTTAAATTTAAAACATTCTCTTTCCACAAAGAACGTTCATTGCTTTAAATTTCTTACCATTTCTACCACGACAAATTAACTTCAAAATCTCGGTTTAATCTACTTTTCATCTTTTTCTAATTCGTAGGACTAAAAAAAGATAGTAGGTAAGTTAAACTGAAATTAAAGTTAATTTACCATGATAGAAATAGACATTAGTCTAGTGAGTTTTAGTACAGATTAATTTTTGTCATGTTTTAAAGATCGAGTAATTTTGATTGTAGATACATGATATGTCGACCGACACGCAGGATATGGTGAACGAGGACAGCGACGGTGAGATGGAAAACGAGGGTCGCGTCGTCACGGACTCGGTTCACGAGAGATTTCGACCAATATACGTTCGTTGTGACAACTGCAAACGAGATATCCTGGGAAATGAGGCTGCTATAAGGCACCACTTTGACGATTCGCATTCGTCGAATGAACTCTGTTGCTACTGCAAAGGCAAGGTGTTTAAGTATCGAAAAATTACGACAGTGGACGGTAAGGAATTGTCAGAGAGCTTCGTATATCACAAATGCAAGCATGATGAACAATTCGCAACGAATACAGCGAATCAACTTACGTGACTGCCGATATCTCTATAACTTCCAAATATAAAATGTTTTTGATATCTTTGAGTAAAAATATCATTAAACTTGATATCTTTAATAGAAATGATTGTGCGTGAGTAATCATGTCAATTGCATAATGTAATTCTTAGTAATAGTATGAGTCGATTGAACAAGTTAAACATTTTATTCGAATATATAATACAAAAACTTGTCTGGATCCAACAAATGCTTACCTGATCGAAAGGTAAATTTATGATGTACCTAAGCGATTACATGTCTCTCTATTAGATTGTAGACAATGAATTAGATACTAACTATATAGTTAGTATCTAATATATATGGAGTCAAAATGTAATTATTGACAAGTAATTGTATATATTGTTACGCCCTCATTGAAACGCCCCTTATGATCAAGCCGAATCGAGTAAGGATTGATAAGAAGATGCAGTGTTCTTGCTCTCTATCGAGCAGACGTGATAGATTTAATGATAAGCCTTTGAGCTATTCAAGCATGAAATCGGAAAAAAATGAAATACGTTAATAAACGAGTTTCAATCTGCAGTTTCTCTTCTACGTGGCCGAGATTTTGCGAGCAAGGATGTGAGTGAAAGTGACATGCGATTAGACTGCTGGCGTAACAATATATATAAATATATTATTATATTTATTGTAATATACATGAACAAATATTTTATATATATATAAATACATTTATATTTATATATATATATATAATCATATACTTCCTTTTATAAATAATTGATATTGTATAATGCATTTAATACAAGATAACCATTATCGGCAAACAATAAAATGGAGAAATATAAAATGTCTTAAGTACAAAAAGATAATGGTGTAATATAAATACTAAAGATGAGTCTCAAATATGATCTCTTTATTGATCTGATGTAAATTAATTTTGATATTTTTCTTTGTAATGAAATAAATCTTAGAAATTCAAAAAATAAAGAAATGGACCAAAAATTGTAATAAATAGATCTAAAGAATTCCCATTGTGAGATTTGCATGTTATTTTTATGTGGGTAAAAAAACAGCTATGTATTATAGAATGAAAACTTATATTATAAACTTTGAGTTTTACAAATACACAAAAGTTAATTTCAAGTACAAAGGTACATGAATTTGTACATGTTTGCGTTTATTTTTCTATACTTAACATTCATTGTAAAACATTTTCGATATATTAATTATACATTATAAGAATTTAATTATTTAATAAAAACAAATAATCTTAACAAAATTTCGTATGTTACTTATGTAATCCTTTCGCCCGTACGAAGTACACTTACAGTCAGACAAATAATCTACTGAAACATAGGGAAAATAATTTCTAAAACTATATAAATGTATATATTTAATAACTTTTAAACATTTGTTCATATAAATAAATTTATATTCTTTTTCCATCAGTAACATTTAAACAGAATAAAAGAGTTTGTATAATAAATGATGTTTTTCTATAACATAAGTAAAAGAATATTTATGTTACTGAATACATAAAAATTTGTAGATCTAAATTTGTCTAGATTTGTAAGTGTAATTATATATCATTAAAAATTCTAATAACGATTTTGGTAAATTGAGATTATAAACATTACAAATAAAGGTAACATACATCACATAAATTCTATGACCGTCTCATATGATACCATATAATGTATAATCTCATATATTTTATAACCATAAATATTGATATCTTCCACGTCTCTTCCACGTAATCTTATATATTATTTTTCTTTTATCTGAATATGTATACTGTATACATATATAATGGCACATATACACACATATCTTTTTATATATAAAAAACAGCCTAAATATAAATTATATAATATACATATAATAAGTTAGAAAAGATGTTATCGTTACACTTTTTATAAATGTGAGCTGCAGTTAAATATGTCATTAATATAATATTTGTTTAGTTGTTTGGTGTACTGTTTCTACATTTAAAAGATTAGAAAAGTACATATATTCAACATATAGATATCCATAGACAATTGTGAGTTATATTAATTGTAAAATGTCCTGTATGCAAATACATGATGTAACTTGATATGTAAGATATGCTTCAGGAATGGATGCAACGCTGGAGAGTGATAACTCCTGTGAAGTATATCTCACATATTAAATTGTTATAAGACGTTAATACTGGTTATCATGCTGTAACTATGTCTCATAAATATAATATAAATATTATACTCGTCAAATACAATATTTGCACAAATACATAAATTTATTTCTTTTCGATAATACTAGACTGATAGACGATTTTATCTCGATTTCAGTTTTATAATATTACGAGACTGACACAGACTTTTATCACATTCATTTTTTACGAAAAGGGAATTCTTTATATCACACCCATATATACTAAGGACATATCACGATCTGCGTAGCTCGATTTTTCTCTTTTCCCATAAAATGTCCTCTCTTCACGAATCTATGAAGTTTAAAACTTATTTAACAAATGCACCATAGATCAGACTATATGTTATTCGAAGCATTTGAATGCTGGGCTAAGTTAACACTGGCCCCAGAGAGATATAGTAATCAATAGATATTTTGTACCAAAAATCGGGATATGCATGCAGGCTTTTTTACAATGTGCGAATCGTTGCCTTACAACAAATCTGAGTATAGGAACATTATAAATAAAATCATAAAAAAATAATGTTTAGGGAATATATTTGTTTTCTTTTTCATATATAAAGGTAAAGTATGCCTATCCCATAAATAAAAATAACATATGTAGTCTGAGACTATGGATAGAGTCTAACAACAAATTAAATAGAAGTGCGCATTACAATTATATATCGTATAAAATATTGTTCTAATTCAGGAACAAATCGTTAATTGCACGGATACTACGTCATAGCCTGCTATGCGACATAATCATCAATACTGATAATTAGAATATAACATTAATTCACGCTTTTAAACTAAAGATAACTTAGTTGAAAGGAAAAACCTCGTTAGATATGTTTGTCGATAAAGTAAAAAAATGAAGAGACGGATAAATGGAAGATTTTGCGAGGCCAGAGCAATCTTATTCCACGAATAGATACCCGCGTGGTTAATGTAACAATAATGCAATAAACTATCGTGTGCAGGGTATACGGTATGCAAGTGCACGCTGTATACGCAATTTCGCTAATGAATTGATTTGTACGGGCTGACGCAATTAGTGGCAAAATTTTTTCAAATTGGCATTTATACACGGAACATAAGCAAATAGTTTTGCTTTGCTTATAAAAAATATACTACTTTGTTTATTCTGTATAGCTTGTATATCTTCTGGCTTATCGTGGCAGATATCTCATCTCAGACATAAATAACTCCGCGAATTTTCTCAATAGTTTACGTTATCTGACGTGTACTTTTTAAAAATCTATTCGGCATTTCATTCTATTGTATGTTTTTTTAAAAATAATTTTAATCTCGTTGGATAATCTGTCATTACGCCAGTTGCTCCCAGATCAAATGCTCTCTTGAATTCCTCATCTTTATTCAAAACCCAAAAATAGACCTATACAGACACATAAACCAATGATATTAAAAATTAATAATGATATAATCAAATGCATATCGATTATAATTGTATATTATCGATTATATTGTATATACTTACATGTATGCCTCGTGCTCTTAAATGATTAAATAAACACGGCCTCATTAATAATACATTTATCGTCCGTACTACCAACTTTTCCAGCGGTAAAAATGTTGGACTCGGGCCACCTTTTCGTCTAAAATCAAAATACAAGAGTTCTTTTTGTCATATAAGTCCATTGCAATTTATAAAGCGGAAAAGTATTTCATTTATATTACCGCAAATAAATTGAAGGCAAGAAAATTTCAAGATGCGTTTCCTTTAATGGTACAAACGGCAACAAGCCAGTATACATGAGAAGTATCAACATCGTCACACGTTGCATTGAAAACAATAAGTTTACATTTGGATTCTACAACAAAATTAAGATTATCAAAAATGTAGAAAAACTAATAATTTACAAATTTATACATGGCTTTCTATTTTAGATAATAAATATCAGCTTTTACGACATAACAAGTTTAGCAAGGACAACTTTAAAGGTGCATTCGGGGAAACGCTATTAGCGCTATCAGTATCAGTCTACTTTTGTGTTCTATTTTTAGCAATTTTTGTGTTCTACTTTTGAGCAATGAAGATAGACTAATGCTGATAGCGCTAATAATAGCGACTGCCCGAACACACTATGAAACTTAAAAATTTAAGCTATAATTTTTTTATAAAGTATTATTCCACAAATCTTTTCAAAATATTAATATTAATTTAATTTTTACAGAGGCTTCATAAATATGTATACTTATAACATACCATTTTGTAACATTTCTGTGTGACTTCATCACTAAAATTCCCCCAAACTGTATATTCTTCTCTATTATATTCTTTTATAAGATCAGAAACTTTTGATATAAGCCGATCGTTATTAATTTTAATGTCAATGTTAATCGGCATATCAGGGAATGCCTCAAAGACCTCTCGCAACAATGCAAATCGTCGATCCTCTTCTTTCGCCGATCCGATATACTCGATATCTGTTCAACTACAGTTCTTAAATCATTTTGTTCGTGTCATTCTTTCGTAAAATAATAGATAGCAATACCTGGATCAAAATCAATCGGTAAACGTTGCTTTAAAAGTGGTAATTCCTTATAATCCAATTCGGAGATATTTTTATCTATGCCAGTACTGCGCAAAAGATTGTGATCATGCGAAACTATTACTTCGCCATCTCTTGTAAGGTGACAGTCTAATTCCAACATTTGCGTTCCAATAGCCACTGCGCTGTAATTGTAATTAAAAAATATTAATTTAAATATAATTGATATTGGCATAATTTCAAAGTAAAAATAAATTTGTAATATTACATTACAATATTAATCAAGCAGACATGATCAAGTAGCAAGATAGTCAAGGAAATGAGAGAAAATTTTACTATGCAGTTAAAAAGAATTAATGATATGTATAATGTATAAAAAACTGGAATTAAATATGTATATTACATTAATGTTATTACACATATTTACTTTAATTTTCTCGCTATTAATTTTAATATAAGTTGCATGAATAATCCTCTTTTCTTATCTAAATAAATACTATAATACTAAGAGAAATTAATAGTCTACAATTTTTGCGCTATTATTCTAAACTATAAAAAACTAAAACTGCTTATTTTACATAAGTTATAAATGGTGCGTTCAGTGAGATGCTTATTAGAGCTATCAATCTATCTTTGTTCTACTTTCAGTGAGCAATGAAGATAGACTGATGCTGATAGAGATAATAGTGAACATACCCAATATGTTATACAAAGTTTTATATGTTGTATGGCGAAAAACAAGACTATAGAAAGACTATAAAAAAAAACAAAATTAATAAAATGTCAATGTAAAAATGAAATAAACATTGTGTATGAGTCATAGAACGAAGAATAAAATTCTTCCTACATCATTTTTACGTAAGTATTTGAAATGAGATGTCATGCAAACGTATATATACTTCAAGCTGCTGTTACGGTAAATTATACGGTGAATAAATTTCGATGATTAACACACAGATGACAATGCACTTTCGCAGCTTGGGGGGCGAGGGTGTCTTGGGTAAACAATACTTTCACTAACCGTTTGAACGCGCACATCGTGTTCTCGTAGCTCTCGCCGGCACCTGAAAAGAAAAAAATAGAGATTCCGCGAGGAATGGATTAAAAGAGGAGACAACGTCGCGCCCGCGGACGATCCGCGGATGGTAAACAAAGGGAGGGACGAGAGAACGTGGACGACTCACCGCCCCGATGGCTGATGTGCTGGCACAAAAACTTCACCTTCTTCTTCTTGTGCAGCAGAGTGGGATACTTGAACAGTATCATCGAGGTCAGCATGTAGCCGCCGATCAGCGTGTAGAGCAACATCCTCTCGCGTCCTCGTTCGCGTCTGCCCGTGGCTGCGCGCGCGATACGCTTATCCGCCGTCGTGCATAACTGGTGGGTGCGCTCGGCGTGTGTGTGGGGCAAAACGACGGACGCAAATAAACGGCGAGAGAGCGGAGCAGACGACGGCGCAAGTGTGACTCCGCCGGCCCTGAATCACGCGCCCACGAGAGCGGCGTGCGCGCGTCCCCGCGAGCCGAGCCGTTTCGTTTACCCGGTGCGCGATCGGCCAATCGGCCCGGTGGCCGACGCGAAAAGTACTTCCAACAGCCGTCTTCCTTCCAGGAGCGACTTCCCGATTAATGTCCATATTCCTACCACGGCGGCTTAACTTTAATCTAAGTTTAACTTACCTTTTATCTCTTTCCAGTTCCAAGAATTAGAAACCCAGGTAGAACAAAAATTATGATGACATCACATTGACATCAAAATAACGCTAAAACAGTGCGAAAATGACATAATAATGACATTTTGATGTCCTTGTGACTTCTTGTTCTACCTGGGAAAGGATAAAAACTAAGTTAAACTGAGATTAAAGTTAATCAGCGTGTTGGTAAAAATTGACATTTAGTCCATTTTTACCAATGCAATTAACTTTAATCTCGATTCAACTTACTTTTCATCTTTTTCTAATCCTTTGGACTAAACAAAGATAGAAAGTAAATTGAACTGATAAGTTAATCTAAATTGGTAGAAATGGACATTCGGCTTGAAATTAATTTAACCCTTTGAGGACCGGTGGCTCTTTAAAGAGCTGAGGCATTTACTTAACTTTTGAATTTTATATAAAAAAACATGATATTTAATTATAATTTGTTAAAATTAAATTTGTTCGCTTGACGAAAAAAGTCAGTAGTCCTCAAAGAGTTAAGAATGACTTCGATCAGACTAATTTATATCCATTTTTATCAATGTAGATTATACAGTTAATTTGCTTTTATCTTTTCCTAAAATTAAAGTTCTAAAATTAAAGTTAATTCATATTAATAGAAATTGATATTAGTCGGCGATTAATATTAAATGGTAAAATTGCTTTAAATAGGATTTTTAAGTAATTCATGTAAACTGTTGTCTCTAATCTAATCTTCTTTTTAGCATGTTAAACAAAAAACTAAATCTTATTTAACAAAGTAGTATTGTTTGATAAATTAATCGCTGATTAAATTAATCAGAGTTTAGTCGAAATCGTCTTAATGTCCATTTCTAATGTAGGTCCTAAAACACGTTATAAATTAAAAAAGAATTTACCTTTTTAAATTTTTTATGAATTAAAACATAATC
>VBVQ01001532.1:15668-33414 GCA_011636635.1 Tetramorium simillimum
AGAGACAGAACATAATCTATGCAAATGAATAGAAATGTATAAAAAGATTTTCTTTTGTGTTTAAAAAAGGTTTTAAAATTGATAACGCAAAAGTAAATTCATTTCGTATATTTTTTAAACTAAAAATGAAATGGAAAAAGAATTTATTTTATAATTATTTCGATAAATCAAAATGAATTCTATTTGGGATTAGAGAAACATTCAGAGAAAATTCCTAGAACTAGAAAAAGATAAAAAGTAAATAAAAAATAAAAACAATTAAAGTTAATTCACATTGTGAGAGATGGACGTAAACATTTTTCTTGAAGCATTTTACATTTATCTATCGATGTTACTTTTCATCGAGACAATTTTCTTTGTATTTGCCAGTTACAGAAGAAATTTATGATTACCCGCGAACGTCGTAGAATCGCGAACGACGGTTAATTCTAATCCCGTTTACTAAACACGGGACTCTCTTCTCATTTCCCCGTTTCAAGCGCACGTCTATTCTCCCCTCTGATCGGAACTCGGACTTACCGTTACCTCCCCGATCCGGAGCATTTCGGAAAGTTGTGAAAGAAGGCTCGCGCGGAAATGGAAATCAGGCATAAATATTATCCCGCCGGACGCGCCGCAGTCTGATCTACGTTCTACATATCTCTACCGTACGAGGCGAGCCCCCGAGTCCCCCGACGCGCTCGGCGAGCCGCATCGAATGCACCTGGCAGACGATTCCGAAAGTTCCTTCAGAAAAATGCGCTCCTGCCAGCGTCCCTCGCATGGTTGACGCGATGTCCGACTCGAACTCGCCCAAGACGGACACGAGTAGTTCCAGCCTCCTGCGGCGATTCCGCTTTCAAAAAAAACAAACGAAGCCCATGAATATGTGTAAGAGCTGGCGCATCTTTTTTTTCTTGCCATTATTTCGCCTCGTTAATCGATGTAATTGGCGTGCATATCCTTGACGGTCTCCGCCGCTTTTCCACGGCTTTTCCTACGGCACTATGGCTGCGACTTTACGCGAATTATTTCGGTTTGGCGATTTTACGTTTTTCAAATCAATTTTAAACAATTTCCTTTGCACGTTTGCACACCTTGTAATTCTAAGTCGGGTACGAAAATTCGTAGATGACGTTTAGTTGGATTTCTCTCTTATCTAATCTTATCTGCTGTCTCAAGCGAAATAGACGATGTTTTTAAAAATAATTTCAGCTGACGAAGACAGCAACTTGGTAAGTCCTGATATACAAGTACGCCGTAAACCCGTAAATCGCATCGAGGACAGCGACAGTGACATTGGCAGTCCAGGTAAGCCAAGTTCGGACTGTAATGCCAAAGGTAAAGAGAATAAGTTAAAGTACCTGACAACTTTGTATCCACAGAATGATGTAATAGTAAGTATCGTCAGATTTTTTAACTAAATTTTTCTTTCAGCCGAATAAAAATAATTATACTGCCACATTAACTATTCAACATAATTACGTCAAATGTTTATTTCTTTTATTACATTTCTTGCAAATATACTGTGATTATGTATTAAACAATAGTAAAAAAATAATTACTGGTATATGGATAATTTTTTAGCATATACAGGAAGTACTTAGAAGTACCAATTGGAATGTCGAGGAGGCGGAAGAGGCACTTAAAAAAAATAGAAAAAGGGGTTTGAAGCAGTCTGCGAAAACTAGCAAAAAGAAACGAAGAAAATTAAATGTAGATGACGAGGATGTAGACGTCGATTCAGATGAGAGAGATTATAAAGACAAAGTATTTAATAGGTACATAATTTTGCAACGATTTGTACTCGGAATTCAATATATTTATATGATCGCGATACAAATATATTATTGTTTTACAGTGATGAAGATTCAGATATAGAAATATCCAACGACCTCACAGGTGATAAAAAGGCAGTTTTAGAATTTATGCAAAATGCTCTACCCTCGGAGCTGCTTCTGATGTCCCAGTGTTCTCAAAAGAGAGCCTGCGCCATTATAAATGCGAGACCATTTGAAGATTGGAGAGAATTAGTGACAAAATTTCAAAATATAAAATACTTAGATACGGAATTATTGAATGCAGCTCAGGTAAATTAACATTTGACAAACATTCAACAAAATTAACATTCGACAAAATGTAATGATACTTCTATTAAACTAGAATTGGATTAATTTTCATTAAACTTAAGAAGATATTTTCATAATTCTGATAACAAAAAAAAATATATATATAATCACAATTAATTTTATTTAAAATTTGTATAAAAAGGTATTGCTATCTACACGTCATGTGGTAGAACTTCTTATGAAAAAATGCCTTCGCTTATCTACCAACATGGAAAGAGCAGTGGCTGCTGGTGCATCGACTATAACGCAGCAGCCAAAATTATTATCGCCAAATTTGACATTAGCTCCGTATCAAATGGTCGGCCTAAACTGGCTTGCTGTTATGCATGCACAGAATGTAAATGGTATACTGGCCGATGAAATGGGTTTAGGGAAAACGGTACAAGTGATAGCATTTCTAACATATCTGAAAGAAGCTGGTCTTCTCGATGAAAAGGATGGGCCTCATTTAATTGTTGTTCCCAGTTCAACTATGGGTAATATATTATGTCTTTGGACATTTTATTTCGCAAAAGTTTTTATAATACAGAAATCTTTCTTTTGGTGCAGAAAATTGGATGGACGAATTGGAAAGATGGTCACCTAGCTTGAAAGTTGTACAGTATTACGGCTCTCAAGACGAACGAAAAGAGATGCGAATGGGTTGGCGAAATGGTGATCTCGATGATGTCGATATTTTATTAACTACGTATAATTTAATCTGCAGCACTCCAGAGGAGCGTAGATTATTTCGTGTTATGCCGTTGAATTATGTAGTCTTTGATGAAGCTCACATGCTCAAGAATATGAGCAGTGTTAGATATGAAAATCTCGTCAGGATTAGCGTATGTATTAACTATACGTGTTTGTATGTGTAAAAGAAGTTTTCTTGTAACAAAATCTTATAATCTATTTTTTTGAAGGCTAAACATCGAATCTTATTGACTGGTACACCTCTGCAAAATAATTTATTGGAATTAATATCATTGTTAATATTCGTAATGCCTTCATTATTTGCTGGAAAACAAGCCGATTTAAAAAGTTTATTCTCTAAAAATTCAGTAAGTCATTAAACTGTTATTAAAAATATACGAATCATTTGATATATAAGTTATTGTACATTTATTCGTACGCTGAATAAATTTTCAGAAAGCACCAAACGATAAGAAGAACGGAGAACAGCCGTTGTTTGAGAGAGAACAAGTTAAGAATGCAAAGGAAATTATGCGACCGTTTGTTCTACGACGACTGAAAGTTGAAGTTTTACGTGATTTGCCCTCTAAGAAAGATGAAATAATACGATGTGCATTGATTGAAAAGCAACAAAGTATGTACAACAAATTAGTCGCACAATTTTCAGTCGAAGCCAGTGAAATTACGGATGTAAATGGTACTGGCATGATGATGCAGTTGAGAAAGCTCGCCAATCATCCCCTTCTCATACGTGATTATTATGACGAGAAAAAACTAAGGGTATGTATGCAATCTGTGAAACTGCTTTTATCTCTTTATCTAAATCATCTTCTGATTTATCAATCATGTATTATTAGGCTATAGCGAGTAGACTGGCGAAAGAACCAGGTTACAAACAAAACAATCCAGAGTACGTTTTTGAAGAACTGATTTGGGCATCTGATTATCAAATAAATCAATTGACTCGTGTATACAAGAGTATAGCCGGATTTGGCTTGCCCCAGGAATTTATTCCTCAAGCTGGTAAATTGAAGGAACTGGACAAGATGCTATCACAATTGAAAACAGATGGTCACAGGGTGCTCATTTTTAGCCAATTTACAATGGTATTGGACATACTCGAAGAATATTTAGCTATTAGAGGACATACATTTTTAAGGTTTGTTCCAATTAATTACTGCTATGATTATAAAAGTAGTAATGTAAGATAAGCGAGTAGGGCTATTTCAGTCCCTAATGTCATCTAAATCTAAAGATCCTCTGCAACTTCCCGCTGAAAATTGCATGTGGGATGGAGGCCGGGATTTGAACTCGGGACCCTTCTATTACTAATCACTCGCGTTAGCACGGAGTTACGCGTCATCCCTGCTATGATTATATATTAAATTTTAATTCTAATAAATTTAACTTTCAAATTAGACTGGATGGAAGTACACCCGTGACTGAGAGACAGACTCTTATAAATAAATACACAGAAGATCCAAGTATATTCATATTTTTATTATCAACAAGAGCCGGAGGTTTGGGGATCAATTTAACTGCTGCCGACACTGTCATAATACACGATATAGATTTCAATCCCTACAATGATAAACAAGCAGAAGATCGATGTCACCGTGTGGGACAAAAAAAGTATGCGTCGTCACAAATTTAAGCGTATTTTTAAATAGAGATAAAATATACATTTTTTAATTATTCGTTAAAATGAATATATCCAAGATGCTGAATTCTCTTTCAGACCTGTGTCCATAATAAGATTATTAAGCGAAGGCACAATAGAAGAAGGCATGTACGAGATAGCGCAAGAAAAATTGCATCTTGAGCAACAAATTACTGAAAATGAAGGTAGATACAAAATATAATATAAAAAAATTCTCGTAATGTTAAAAAATTAACAATATGCATTTTGCTTGCAGAAAATGAAAGCACTGATAAGAAGTCTGTTATAAAATTATTAAAAATGACAATAGGCCAGGATCTTCACAATAAATCATCGATGAAAAACACTAATAAAGGAACTGATACAATAGGAAATGATGAAACTTTGTAAATAAGGATATTTGTAATAATCGTGAATTTTGATATATTCCAGTTTAATCTGTACTGATCATGTCAAGTCGTCATAAACACACGAGGGAAACATATTTTGTAAAAGATCACGTTTTTGACTCACTCATTCAATAGAAATATATCACAATTTGTAGATTTTCTATTTATAATGTGCGCTGTGGAATACTTTTTTGTTATTTTGTATGTCCATTAAATCATTCCTTTATTTATCTACACAATATGCATTTTGTTTTATTTTATGTAGCATGCTTTGTATACTTTTACTTATATTTTTCAAGATATTAAAATATAATGTCTCGAATAAGCGAGAGAAAAATATGATTAAAAGATATGATCTTCACAATAAGCAAGAATTACTAAACTGTATTACAAATTTTTAATATAAAATTAAGAGTAATACTTATCTTCAACATTATTGATTGTAATCAGTCATTGGCACGTTAACATTTGATTACAAAAGAAAAGAAATTGTAGAATTTCCATAAATGAAATAAATATGGCACAGTTTTATGAAAAATAAAAGTAATTTACACAACCACGATCATTTATATAAACATTAATAAACACGTAACCTTTTAGTGGTATAGAAGACATATGAAAAAATTTTATTACATAATACATTCCTCAGGATATACTTTGGCTCGTTAAAAGCTCTGACATTCCATCCTTAATGACTTTTAAGCTTTCTAAATCGGCATTTATTGTCGAAATAAGCTGCGCCATTCCCTGCTGCTCCATACTTAAATACTGAAATAGAAAAAAAAAACGATTATTACTTGATAATAATTTTAAGCTAAAGTAAATGAAGAATATTTTCTTACCGCTTTAATGTCATCCTGTGCTATAGGATCCATTGTATACCTCTCTTGGTTTTGAATATCGATGTGCCGCCTCATTCTGAGCTGAGAGAGCATTTCGCTAATTCTACCTTTATATTGAGTTGGAGCACTGATTTGCGAATGCATTGCTTCAAATCTGCGTGTTAGAACTTCTTCTTCTGGTTGTAAGGATAACCCAACTTTTCGCGTAATCTCTTGCCGTACTAGTATCTTTAAATGAAATTTACGTTGTTAGTAAACAGAAACATTAAGAGTAAAATTAATGAATAATCGATCGCTACAATACCTGCAGTACTCTGTGCTGAAGTTCCAACAATGTACGCCTATGTTCTTTAAGTCGAGCTTGTGTAGCCGTATGTTGCCTTTGCAAACCTTGTATTTTTTCAGCTGCCATGTCTAGAAACGCTCTATGTCTAGCAGTTTCCTCTTCTTGACATTTCAATCTGTGCTTAACTTGCTGAAAACCAACCATAGGGACTGGAATATACAGCTCTGGATTGGGATTGTCTAACTGCGCTTGCTTCCATAATCTGGCGTCAATAGCGCAAGGTGGATTATCCAGATACTCTTTTAATTGTGATGGATCAAGCTTTACCAGCGGAAATACATCTTCGACTCCACTTTGCACTAATTGTTGCTTTTGCATAACCTGCGACAGGTACGCGACTAATTCATTGGCAGGAATTTTTCTATAAGAACCGGTGATGCCTTTCTCCGACACATATATCGTCACTTGACTTTTGTTTTCTCCCGTTGATTTGACATTATCCACGGTTACTGTCAGATTAGGCTTATTCCCCAGCAAAGTACTGAGGAATCCTATCAACTGTTGTTTTCCATCCTGCATGTCCTTTTCTTTCTTAGTAAAACACAATACTACTAAACCGTCGTTGTTGTCAGCATCTGGTGTACGACTGTATCCAATGGCTTTGAATCTGCATAACGAATTTTCCTGAGTGAGATCTATAGGTGGGGCATTTACGGAATAATAAGCCTTTCCTGTACCCCACAACGCTTGAATAAGATTCCACCTAGCGATGGTATTATCTCTCTCGTCATTATACAGCTGGCAATTGAATACCGCATTATAGAGAGCTTCTGATGCAGTATTTGTAGGTTGCTGTTGTTGTTGCTGCTGCTGTTGTTGTTGCTGTTGAGGTTGTGTCAGTCCAGTACCAAATCCAGTGAATCCTGTTCCTGTGCACAAATATACATGTTGGTAAAAAATAAGAAAAAAATATTACGATATAAATCTTTATAAAGATTTCGCATTACCTGTTCCAAATCCACCGAATCCAGTAGTAGTGGTAGCCGGCTTGCTTCCAAATGCACCAAAACCTGTGGATGTGCCGAAACCCGTTGAAGCAGTGTTTGCAGTGCCGAATCCGCCAAACAGGCTAGGAGTAGACGTAGTGGTGGTTGTCCCAAATCCACCGAAACCTCCGAAACTCAATGTCGATGTCGTCGACGCCGTCCCGAAACCACCGAAGCCAGTCGTGGAAGCAGGGGTGCTGCCGAATGTCGAGGTTGTACCGAATCCAGTGGTCGTGGAAGACACGGGAGTAGTACCGAAAGCTGGTGCCGTACCAAAGGCACTGGTTGACGCGGTACCGAACGTAGGTGCAGATCCAAAACCTGTGCTCGGTGCATTGCCGAAGCCAGTGGCCGTTGGAGTACCAAATCCGGTGCCAGTACCGAATCCAGTGGTCTGCGTCGACGGCGTGCCGAACAGGCTCGGCGTCGAAGTAGTTGGCGTACTAAACCCGAACGAGGGCGTTCCAAATCCTGCGACTTTAAAATTTATATTTAATTAAAAGATTAACGCTTTCAGCAAAATCTGGAAAAAACATTTCAATTAAACTCAAGTCATTTGCGCTGCGTCCCGATATTTATTGCCAGTACTGCAAATCTATATTAGTGTCACGCATATTATAGATTTACAGTACTTGTAGTGAATTTCGGAACGCAGCCAATATATCTTTTTTGTTTAATATGAAGTTAGGTAAGTCATGTCAATTAAAAGGTGTTTGCTATTATGACATTCTTCGTTGCTTATTTTACGAAAATAATTTTTAATGTGACGCTTATATTTTCGAATGTGATTATACATATTGGAAGATACTGTATGGATACATGTAACTGTTTATAGATTACACTATTTGAACTATCTTGAAATTTTCATATTAACAAAATTTAAAAGTCAATTACAAAATAAATTTATATATATATCAATTTTTAATAATATACAGTCATAATATAATACAAAATAATACAAGATGACATTTCTAAGTCAGCAGAATAATCTACAGGTAATAAGAAAGTAAACCATTTTGATAGTTCGTTAAGCTCTTCTTTTTGACGTTATTACAATATAACGGAACTTAATACAAAGTTAAAATGCACTTTAAATCTTTAACAGACTAATTTCTACACACAACTGGTACACGATTCATTGCAGACACCTACGTCTAATATCATTCTCCGTCATATCAAGTCAGTACACGATCCTTCCACTCAGATTGTAAGCGAACTTGGTACTACCGACATAGCAATCGGGGTAACAATTGTTATAACAATGTATTTCCCCTAATGTCCATTTCTACCATGGTAGATTAACTTTAATCTCGGTTTAACTTTCTTTTCATCTTTTTCTAATTCTTAGGACTAAAAAAAGATAGAAAGTAAGTTAAACCAAAATGAAAGTTAATCTGCCGTGGTAGAAATTGACATGAGACACTTTATTTAAATCTCCTTGGATTTCTGCGACAATCTGACTCGATTATCTCTGCGACAGGACGCAACCGCGGAAATTATGATAACGACACTCGGAAAAATCCCAAACGAAATGTATTACTTGGAAGACACGACCGCTGGCAGAAAAGTCGCAGCTTACGGCACCGAGTCCCGCACGATACTCGACTGTACTACCCTGGCTTCGATCGAGACCGTGAAATCCGACGAATACTCCGATCGCACGACGCTGCTGATCATCTTGCTGACTACGCTCCTGGTTATATTACTCATGTGCTGCGTGACGGCGTGCATCATTGCGCGCTCCAGGCGCAGGCATGCCTTCCCCGCGAAAAGCGACGTCGAGTGCAAGCCGGATTGCAGGGGTGTGAATCAGCCGCTGTTGAATAAGGCTTCCGACACGACCAGCAGAACCAGCTCGACGAGGAACTGAGCCTGTATTTTTACGCCGCGCCTCGAACACGATTGCACCTCATATCATTCGGATCGACGAGGTAGCACAGTTTTTTTTTTGTTGGGTATTTAACGTGCCATTCACCTAGCCAGAGCTTCTGCGGCTATCAAACACTTATCACTATTTATTTGGACTCCGATATTTGTTTGTATTGTTTCACTTGTCTTGATTTTAACTTTCCTCTGAAATTATTTTTCTTATATTCTTGCAGAAGTTCCGTAAAATCCTAAAAGGCTCCAACTTTGAGTAGGTAGCCCTCTGAAACCTCCTAACCTCAAAATTATCACCAGCAAACTACAGCGAAATACCTACGAACGAAAGCGCGGGACGCGTGATATCGTTAACGCTTAACAGAAAAGTGAAATTCTTACGAGCGAGGAAAAAAGGAAAACAGGAAGGACGAGGAAAAACGGAGCGAGACTAAGTTATCAGAAGAAAGTGACTTACCAGGCTTAACCGGCGTCGCCGTGGACGCTGGCGTGGTGCCGAAAGCGAACGTGGGCGCGGGCGTCGACGTAGACGCCCCGAAACCGCTTCCGAACGACATCGTCGAGTTTTCCCTGTACCGGTGATTTGGCCGAACGCTGCCTCAAGCGTGGCGACGTACCCGCGTCGCGACTCCGCGAGGCGCCCGGTCACGAGCGAGCGACGACAGGAGCAAGCAGCAACATGGCCGCTCGCACGTGCGAGGTGCAAGCGGAGGTTGGTTCCTCGCGGCTCCCGCGCGCACTCTTCTCCCTCTTCTATCTTACTCTTTCCAACGGTCAGTCGCATGCGCTCGTCTCGCTTCAAGTGCAGAAAGTGCAAAAGTGCTGCACTACGTAACCTGTGAGGAGCAGATCTGCGCGCGAGCGGGAGATTTAATGGTGCGCAGAAAATCTGCGCAACGTGACGCTCGAGAAGTTTCCTTTTTTGAACACGCAGAAGTGCACGTGCACGTTAAACGCCTCGCTCGTCGTTGTACTGTTGAATGAGAGTACATTGTTCAATAGAGTGATTTTGATCAAGCTCGGATTAACTCAGCGATTAATTCAATCTGCAGAATAAATAAAAGCAAATTTCCAACTACATTGATAAAATATTCTGGTTAAAAACGGACAGATAAAATATCTTGTAGGATTGATCAAATATTCTGGTTATTATAATAGAACTCAATACTTTATAACTTATAATAACCAAAATATTTAATCAACAAGATATTTCTGATTCGTCTGTTTTTAAGATCAGAATTTGTTTTCAGTATATAATTCGTTATTTCTCATCCAATCTTTCTTTCCGTATGTTAAGAAATTAATAATTCTATGCATGTTAATAAAATAATATAGGTATTATCTAATAAATCAATTAAGATTAATTCAAGTGATAGAAATACTTAAAATAGAATTTCTAATTACATAATTCATTATTTCTAATTTAATCTATTTCTCTATTAATAATTCCATGTTAACAAAACAGTACAAATATTACTCTATTAATAATTACAAATATTACTCTATTAATAATTCCATGTTAACAAAACAGTACAAATATTACTTCAATTAATCAACGCTTAAGTTAATCAGAGTCTGATCAAAGGTACCTAATTCAGCCTAGCGAATTTGTTTGCAACAAAATGTTAATTATGTACAATGTATTGTTCTTACTCTAATCTCCTCTTCTCTATCTGTCAAACACCATTCATTTATACTATCTATGTGTGATGGAAAAAATCGCACGAGGAGAGGGTGACGTAAATTCCGGCGACTGTCTGCGTTAAAATTTTCTTTATTAAAATCTCAACTCTAGAAACAACGTAGAGATATGAACACTCGCGATCACGCTGATCGTCGCGCCTGGCGCGAGCCACGCGAGCTTCGGATCGAGTAAACAATCCCGAGGGTTTAATAATAGGTAGAGCCTTCGACTTCTTTTAACGGATTTTATAATTCAAAAACTTAAAAATAAATATCTCCATAATCTAACGTACATATATGTGATACTTTCGTCAACAGTTCGATAGGACTATCGTAATGTATAATGCTAGACTTACAAGCGCCGTGTTTGCGCGGCAGTCGATCGAAACGAGTTACAGTAAAAAATACTGCGTAGGTGAGCGCGCGTGGTTTTTAGGTATCATAAATGAGAAATTACATTTCCGTTTTAAGTACTGCCTAGACATGGGATTTACGACGAACAGATTTCACATATTCTTTTATATTGCCTGAGAGAGACAGCCGTAATATCCGCGTAGCGTATATATGTCTCAATACTGTCTGTGTCTTTACTTCTTTTTTTTTTCGTTCTTCCTTCCCTTTCTAAGGCGCAGTCGAATCGTATCGAAACATATATATATATAAAACAATTCCACACGCTATAAACTAACTTACTTTACTTTAAGTACGCGCGACGACGGGGCTTCCTCGTCGCCGCGAAATTAATGTCTCAGACATTAGACAGAGAGTCACTCGCACGTTTTTGGCGTGTCCCAAGACTCCGCGTATTAATACGATTCGCATATTGACCGTGCACGTAGATTTAATACTAGTTTTAGAAGAGAGTTTTGTCGCAAGCGTAGCGCTCGTTTGTGTGTGTATTGCTTTGGCATCATAGTCGGTGCAGTTCGTACATTTCGGCGATGTGCTGCGTGCCTAAAAAAAAACAAAAGGTCAAACAGCATAAGTCCCGCGAATTCTCGCGGATCGACTGAATTGATGCTGATGCTGAGAGATCCGTCCGTGAATGATTTGGAAGTCGGTAATGTGCAGCCTCTTGTGCGTAAGTATAAAAAAAAAAGGAAAAAAAAGAGACTTCACCCGCGTCTCGGTGCTCGGTCAAAAGACGTTCGTCAAAAGTTCAACAATCATGCGTCCCGGGTGTTAAATGCTAAAACAGTAAAATGCAGCACTTCACCTCATCAAGACTCCCAAATTATAAACGAACGGCAAATGGAATTCGTAAGCATTTAAATCTCGTTAGCGCACCTCTCGCGTTTGTGACAACTCGACATGTATATCCGGATTGGACCAAATTGCAATGTGGCTTCTTGTTTCTCTTCAAATTTGGGAGTACGCTTCATGAGGTTTACAACAACAGTTTGCTGTACACAATTAACGCGACACTTTTTCTAACGAGATTTAACTGCAACAACTGAGTCACATATGATCGTATACAGATTATCTTTAGGCCTAACGTAAACATTAGAAATTTGCTTCGTGTATAAGCACGTGCTCTGTAACAAATGATAAGCATAGTTATAAACATCATCCTGAGCCAGTCAAATCCAATTTGCAATTATAGCCGCGGTAGTAGTTTGTACCGGTGGAATAATTCATTTTTCTTTTAAATACAACAGGTCTATTATATTTATATATATTGTGCGTCGCAAAATATATTTATATTTTTTCTTATTTTCTTGCTTGGAAAGATAAATATTTTTCACGAGATTAAATAGTCCGCGAGAGAATTACACGTCCGATATACGAATGTAACTTCAGCTCGTTCTTGTTAGAAACAATGAAGGAACAATAATGTATTTTGCTGTTTAGATTTATCGTTGAGCGAACACGTTTCGTTTCCATTATTATTATTTTTTTGTTATAATTTTTTGTTTTTCTCTTAAAATCCATTATATTTTTAAGAAAAATATCAAGATATAAAATATATCTGACTGAAAACGATGACTGTGTTAACGGTTTAAAAGACTTTGTTATATTTTCTTTTGAGTTGTATAGTTCCTCCATAAAAGAGTTAAAAGTCAAGATATAAAACACTCAAAAGCTCCATCCCTGAAAACGTTATTCCACGGCGGGGTAACTTGGTCCATAGGATAAGATTGTATTACGCTAAGGAAATCCGGTTGAGTACTTTCTCACAGGTGCTGAAAAATACACCTGACAGTTTCACAAACATCCAATCTCGGGCATCTACACAACAGCTAACAGCTAACGAGAATCGGGCTACATATAAAAATGCACATGTCGTCCTATCAATAAATAATTAATCAATAATAATAGGTAATTATAAGAAAGAAGAACACATTGCCGTCAGAAAGGTAGGGCCAACTTTCATAGAACTTTCACGAAACATAGGCCAGATTCCATTAAATCGTGTGATTCTCTTTTGTCTGAATTCGCAGAAAGAGAGTTACTCACTAACTCACTAATTGTAAGATAAAAATTACTACTTCACGTATATGTATAATCAATACTATTTGCGTATTTAAATATTTACCGATATACTAAATCTAATTGGTATACCTTCTTACTAAACCGATAAACTATATAAATTATATTATCAATTTAAAAAAAAATTCTCTAAACGATTTGATGAAAAGCTAACATTCACGTTAACATGACATTAACATCTTATTTGTTAATTTTATTATCGTTATTAATAGATTACTTTTATTAATAGATTTTTTATATTCACCGAGTCTACAATCAATTAACGTAATGTAACATAATTTGTCGTGCGCAAATTGCGTGAGGGAAAATGCATGTGCCATTCTTTTTAATAACTTAATAAAATCGCGATCCAGTTTCTGGCGTTTTATTATTCTGTTAAATTGTGCAGTCACTCGACACTCCATCATCCGTGTCACCGTCGCGTGGCGGTGTAGTTAGCGTGGATAAATCGTGTACTCCGGTCACTTCAACGAGACATTGCAAGAGTGCATCGTGAAGAAACACCCAAGTACGTACCCATCGATACTTACGACAAATAATACCGGAAATACGTTCGATTTAAAAGCGAAGCGTAATGATAATCACCGAGATCGATTGAAAAGAACTTTAGGTCCCAAATGTATCGCGCGAATGCATGAGGACGTCCGTAGCAGCCTGACTTTACTCGTGTGTGTGGAGAGATTATAAGTACGTCTCTGAAAACTCAACATCAGAAGCGGAAGCGCGGGAGGATTTTGTACAAATAGAAATACCCCCACCGATAGCACTGTCCGATGTCCCCTCGCCAGTCGGATAGTCAGCGATGATGAAGGACTGTTTGGGCTGACCTTGCCTACAACGACTGCCGGCTCCTTTCAGGGCGTCGCGTTCAGCCAGCTTCTGCTTGAGGGTCTGAATCTTCTCCTCTTTCTGAAATACATAGGATAGAATATGCGAGAATAACCAAAGAGTACATTATGACAGCGGATATGCTAATTAATCGATTCTATTTTAAAACGAGTTTCATGGCTATTAACGAAACATTTTTAAAAGAAATGAGAATGGTTTCATCGTGTGTAATCGTTATATCGGCAAGTTTGTTCAAACAAAGAAAATGTAACGGAAGAGAACAGTAAAAATACGGAGTAACGATCCCGCTAGTATATAGGAAAAGAAAACTAAATTTTTCAACACATACGTGTAGTTCTTGATACATTTATTTAAACATTCACACTTCTAGTGTCGAATCTACTCTGTTATTAAAAATAAGTTTTCGCAACAACATCGATATTGAATTCTTACCGTCGCGATGAGTTTCTGCAGCTCGTCGTTTTCGACGAGCAGTTTCTGGTACTTTTCTTCCTCTTCCTTGGATACCGCGCCGTCCGGATTGTATCTCGACTCGGACTTGTCTTTGGGATGTCTGATCACTTCGATGACCTTCGGCACGAAGATGAGGGCCATGCTGAGGAAGCAACAAAAAATAGTGGCCAGCGCCGAGAAGGCGTAGCTCCCGTCCTGCTGGCTAGAGATGACCATTACCACAGGTACCGTAATGAGACACAGAACTACGATGTTATATATCGACATTCCTACGTATCTGGAATCATTGATCAGTTTGATTTTGATGCTTCTCGTCTCGTAAGAGAGAAAGAGGCCGAAAGCGAGAACAATGCCTTTATAGCCGTAGATCAAGCCTGGAAAAAAAGAAATATCTATTCACAATTTCCGCACGCAATTTTACGCCGTGATAGAATTTCTTCGCACGCACGGTACTTATTTTCTGACACGCGTGCCTCCTTGAGTCCAAGAGTTGCACTCACCGAGCCACAAGCTATTGTGTTCGCTCTCGCAGTGCTCCAATTCGGGCCTGATCATTGCGTCCTCGTCTCCGTAAGGAGGCAGTTCCAGGGCGAAGGTCTCGATTCTCCGACGCAACGGATCGATCACCTGCCAAGTGACGAGGAGGATGATATCCACCGACAGCAGTCCGCCCAGCATAATGTACAGCTTCCACGGCTCAATCTTCTTCTGTATAGACGAAACTTTTTGTTTAGCCGTCAATGACTAAAAGGAATCGAGAATAGGTTAAAGATGCGGGACATACGAGCGGGAACAGCAAACCATGCAGGATGGTTCCATCTTCATGAGAAACTAAAAATCAGTCTCGTTACTAATGAGGAACTCAAGGGGAAAAGCGGTACGATTGTCTTCGCAGAAGAGTCTCGCCTGGAGAGGGAATGATGAAGAATATGCAGAGCTGTTTTCGTACACGTAGCTCTATCAAGCACTATAAAGATCATTCGTACCGCTTTACCAGCGGAGACTCGATTATCCGTAGTCAGTTTACAACTTACCTTTCCTTGATCGGCTTTCGCCTTCGTCGAGAGTCGATGGACCCTCCACACTTTACTAAACATGGCACCGAACGCCAGGGTGAAACCGACCGACATCGTCCACGCTCTAGCTTGGCAGACTATCAAAAACTGCCACGGCGTCACGAACCTACCGTCAATTCCTATACACAACACGGCCAAGAAGCAGCCTATTATTCCCATCAGCATTATCGTGTTGGCGGTGGGATGAGACGAATATATAACTCTGAAACGTAGACATCGGTTGTGTGTAGCCTATCGATTGTAGATTGCGGTATACGTTAGATAACGTATTAACGAATGCAGCACGATGTAGTATAGATATAGTATGATATACCTTCGGTGCCTATTATAGATGTTAAATACGATCAATCCGATGGCTATCACGATACCGAGCGCCGACAAGGTCGCCATACTTATGAATAAGGGCAGTGACACTGTTCTCAAAACGTTCCTTATTATCGTTCGGTCCTGCGGCACCTTGCCGCCGATCCACCGCTCCACGTTTCGCCAGGTCAGATTGTCGCTCTGCGTATCGTAGTACCCCAATTTAACGTACTTGCCGTCGATCACCTGCTCGATCTGCGTCAGCGCGATCCTGTCGCCCTGCGAGCTGAACGCGACGTAGCCCTGCGGGGAAAGGGATTTTTAACGGAAATTGAACGGGAGAGCGAAAACAAGCGATTTCCCAGACTCTACGGCTCTACGTACGGAAACACCGAGAAACTGGGTCGAGTTTACCGCCGCGTATATCTCGTCGGCGATCTCTTTGTTTTCGTAAGTGAAGTTCTTCAAATTGTTCCCCAACTTGCTTAGCCTTTCCATGGTTCTGTTGAACGCTGATGGCATAGACAAAGAAGAAAGAATCGATACAGTTATTGGCCGTCGACTTGACGGCGAACTCGCGCGCGCGTATGTATTCGACGGACTTACCCAGAGCGACGGACCAGACGGCGTCGTAGGCGAGGGGCGCCTCCTGGTAACCCTCCGGATATCGATTGTTATCTATGTCGTAGCCGTCGTCCTTCAGCAACTTGTTCAATCTCTTTCGGAAGTCCTCGGCGGTCATGCCACTGATTGTCGTGTCGTTATTCTGATTCCACATGAGCGCCTCGGTAGTTAGATGCCCTTCCGCAGCCATTCGCATCTGCTCCTTCGTGCAGGTGATACCCTCCTTCTCCAGGTTGATCTCGAACCAGTCGTCCTCGTACCAGCCTATGAAGAACCAGACGTACGACTGGCCGTACAGCTTCTGGTGATAGAGTTCGCAGAGCACCCGTCTCGCGGCCACGACGTAGAACAGGCCGACGATTATCCGCGCGTCCTGACGGCGTAGATTCTTCACGGCGTCCGTGGGATCCGATAGGAAGCTTTGACGAGTGACTATCTCTATCCCAGCTTCCTTACATCGCGCTTCTAGATCTTCGACCGTCTACGACAATTTGAAAGTTAAATTTACATATTTACACTACGAATGGCGATTTATCACGAATATTAATCTTTAATTCGATTCGGAGAGGTTGCTCTTGAAGACAGATAATATACGAAGAATATTCGGAATATGAAGATATGAAGTCCAAATATATTTGTAAAGCATTTTATTTTGAAATTGATTTATTACACCTTTAGAATATACCTTTATTTATTTTTCAACATAGTCGCGGTGGACCTGAATGTATTTGGTGAGCCTAGAAACTAGTTTCTAGACTTCAGTGTAACATAAAAGAAGATCTTATTTCTTTTCTGTTCCATTATGCATTGAGGTCTACGGTGACTATGTTGAGAAATAAATAAAGGTGTCCTAAATGTATTATAAGTTGATCCCAAACTGAAATATTCCTATATTTTCTGGTCTTTATGTACTTTCCGAATAACCGTCGCATATATAAAGATACTTTCTCATTGTCAGATTTATTTGTCATATGAAAGTCGAGAAATCTGTCTTACGAACTTTAGTTTCTCTACTTCTCCACTCCACTTTAATTTCTCTACTTCGTTAGAGACAAAGAATCGTTTTCGGCATCCTCACCGATATGAAAACTTCTTCGGCCTGTTGTAATATCGCCACTCGAGACCAACCGAATTTCTGCAACAATTTGATTCTCGTGGGGTTGTGCACGGTAGCGGAAGG
Source organism: Tetramorium simillimum (assembly GCA_011636635.1). Lineage (NCBI taxonomy): Eukaryota > Metazoa > Arthropoda > Insecta > Hymenoptera > Formicidae > Tetramorium > Tetramorium simillimum. The sequence continues at coordinate 33,211 of VBVQ01001532.1, forward strand.
ATGCGTCCTGAACAGGGTCGGAAATCGAGTTCGGTCGGATAGCGCCGGCGACGATGCACCGTAGCAGAGCTGAGGATAAATATCGCAGACGTTCTCATATTTCTTTTATTACACTGCGGGACACACACATACACGCACACGTACGGTCGCGCGATGAAATACGAGATTCACGTAAACGCGATCGTTGGAGCGTGACGGGAGGGG
>VBVQ01001533.1:0-33408 GCA_011636635.1 Tetramorium simillimum
AGAGGGGGAGGGAACGAGACACCACGAGGGGTGGCGGGAGGGAAGGAGGGGGGAAGAAAAGTGTCGGGTACAGCCGCGGAGCATCCACGTAGGAAGGACTCTCGCCGCGGGAGCGGATACGCGGCAGAGAGGAGAAAGAGAGAGAAAGAGAGAGAAAGAGAAGGAAAAAAATAACGACTCACCTTGGTCCGTCCAAATGGGTTACCAATTCACAACAGGGTTAACTCCCGGTGAAATTAGAATTAACGGGCGGATCGCCACGACGTACCACCTAACGACGACGGCACCGCGCCTACGGGACCCAGGGAACTTCTTTTCGACAATTCGTCCAAGATGGCGACGGCGCGACTCTCTCAGGCCCTTCCTCCGCCGCGGATCAATACAATTACGTCACGCTCGCCAAGGGGAACGCGCGCTCTCACAGACGCGCCACTCGTCGGCGGATCCCGGCTGGCCGCGACACCCACGGCTGGCGCTTATCGCCGCAACTCGCTCGCTTTCTTCGCCCCGGCTACGATCGCGATTGCTTTTGGGCCCGCGCGCGTTCTTCGTCCGTCCGTCCGCCGATGCGTAGGTTACTCCTCACGGAAATGGAGCGCCCCGGGGAGTTCACGGAATCACTATTTCCGCTCTCTCTCGCCACTGTCCGTCCGTTGTGCGTGCGTCAGGAGAGTGAACGCACGCAATGGGGCGGTGTTGCGTCCTGAGCCCGCGGGCGGCGCTGCTTGGCGCGAATTCCTTTCGTTCGCCTACCGTCGGGCTCAAGCGCGCGACGTTCGACTCCGCGTCCAAGGATTCGTCGAAACTCTCGCGTCTTCATAAATCGACGTAAGAATGTCATAATTTATTATGTAATAATAATAATTAATAATATAATAATATAATGCGACGTATAATATGAATGTTAGAGTTCCGTGGCCGATGATTATTACAGACACTATTTGACTCCGTAGTGGACCACGCGCACCTCGTGCGCAATTTCACCAGCACTTTCCGCACCTGCATTTTCTGCAACTGCGCTTTCTGCACTCGCCGCGCAAAAACAGTGCGAGCAAGGATCCTGCTTCGAGAAAAATTCGTTTGTTGTCAAACGTGGTCGTAAGATTCACGGAATTACTTTAGATTAGATTCGCCAGTTTGAATACACGAAACGTTGTAAAAAATGGTATGTCAAATTGTCTTTAATATTTTACTTGCTTGCATTTGTGCGACTTTGAATGGTGAAAATTGTTTTTTTTTTTTAGAGCGTAACGCTGCATACTGACGTGGGTGACATCAAAATAGAACTGTTTTGCGAGATGTGCCCGAAAACGTGTGAGGTATTGATTTATTTTCTGTATCCTATCACTGTTAATTATCTGTATACTAACGCGTTCTGTAATATATAACCTGTACTGCAGTTATTCCTATGTATTTTAACAATTTAAGTCTTAGTACACTATGCTAAAATAATTTCGAAGCGAGATTGAAAGTTCTATATTATTATTTTTACTATTTAAGTCTAGTATACTGTGCTAAAATAATTCCGAAGCGAGATTGAAGGTTCTGTATTATTTCAGAAAAAAAGCGGTTTACAACTTTGTAACGTGTTCTTATTTCTCATTTTAGAATTTTCTTGCGCTCTGTGCCAGTGGATATTACGACAATTGCTTGTTCCATCGAAACATAAAAGGCTTCATCGTCCAAACTGGAGATCCTACTAACACGGGTAAAGGGGGAACCTCTATATGGAATCGTAAGTTCGAAGATGAATTTAAGGAGGAGCTCAAACATAATGTGAGAGGTCTCGTCTCTATGGCTAACAACGGCCCAAACACAAACGGCAGTCAGTTTTTCATAACTTACGCGGCTCAATCGCATTTAGATCTAAAATATACCTTATTTGGAAAGTAAGTTTACTTTTTAATTTTTATTATATATATATATATAACAAATATTTTAAAAATTATAGCTGTTCTTTGTTTATTTATCACAGAGTCATTGACGGTTTAGAAACCTTGGAGCAATTGGAAAAACTACCTGTAAATCCTAAGAATTTCAAACCACTCACAGAAACTAGGATAAACAATGTATCTATACATGCTAATCCATTAGCAGGATAGGCTTGAATGATTGGAATATTTCGTACTGTTCATAATAACACAAGTAATTTATACACAAGTAAATTCTTTTATGTATGTAAAAAAATATAAAATGCTTATGATTATTGAAACAATTGCTTTTCACAGGTGATTTAGAATCAAAGGAATAATATCGATAAGTATTTTTATATTGTATATACACCTAGTAATCTTTTGCCCTGTGGGTCAAATGGGCTGTGAAGGTACATTTTTGCGGGATACTTTTTCCTCCGTGCTTCAATCTGGTAAGTACCTGTTTCCAAAAATTCCTTTGTAACATTTTGTCCATTTGGAGCTCTGATATATCTGAATAAACGAAAGTAAATATATTTATGTAATTATTCAAATCTCTGTTATTTGTCATCCGATCTACTTACGCCTGTCCAATGCTACTTTTAAAAGTATAACCATGTTCAGCTCTTCTTAAATAACCAACTAGTTGGTCGTTTCTATAAACGCTCTCCATACCCCACAGTGGCATATCACTGTAATTAAACAAGGTTTTATGCACAAACAGGCATTTGTAATATTGATAATTCAACAATATAAAGGTCAGATTATATTACAAAATGATATACTCACTCATTTATGTGTAAATGTACCAGTCTTTTTTTTATTCCATTTTTACGGTATTGTTCAATGGATGATTTTCCTACGTACTTGCCGTTTTTGCGGCAGACGAATTTTAAAGCTGCTTCTATCGGGTTGTCATCCGTTCTTAAGTCTGAACCCCAAAGATGATATCCTGGTAGATAAATAATAAATTAATAATTATCACGAATTTGCATGGCATTAAAAAGATATATTCTGTATATTGCTGCGTACCTTTCTCGGAACTTAAACTGTAGAGAGCTCTGAAGCCGGCTAATTTCATATCATATTTTTTACCACATTCCATTAAAGCTTTGTAAACCTTTTCGCACGAGCTTCTTGGAATGTGCAATTCGAAACCAAGTTCACCCACGAAACTAAGTCTGAACATGTGCACCAGTTCACCATCTATTCGCACTAGTTTTGACGTTGAGAATGGAAATGATTTATTCGAGAGATCATCGTTGACTAACATTTGAAGAACTTGACGGCTGCAACAACGAAGATATATTGAATGGATGTGATATGTGATATCTGTTATATAACAGTTTATATCTTTATTTATATTTGTATACTTCATTTTGATACCTGTTAGGACCTTGAACTGACAAAATTCCTATCTGTTCTGTGACATTATGCACAGATGCGTTAAAACCTTTTTCTCTTATTATTTTGCTGACGTGTGCCCAAGTATGATATGATGACATGCCTCCACTCACTAAAATTAAAAATAAAAGTATTAATAATGTATGATTGGAATAAAATGCGGTGATATACGCTCGTGATAAAAACCTATACCTAGGTAATAAGCTTTTCCCTTAAATATGGGATCGACTACACCACCCGAACCGGATTCTAGACCAGTGACTGTGCAGTCGCCTTCTACACCTCCTTTTTTATTCAACATGCAGGTGTATACAGTTCTATTAATTTCTCGATCCACTCGAGCCGTAAATATATAATCCACCGCTTTTTTCGCGTCTGGGCCGCATATATAATGTTTCCCAAAATATGACATATTAAACAAGGCAACGTTATTTCTACAGGCAAGCGCTTCCTCCCGTATCTATAAATACATAAAGAAATTATCGAATTAATCTTCATCATGCAAAAGTATTTTATGATAATTTTAACTAAATCTTAAAAAGAGTGAGAAAGACTCACGATATTATCGTGCGGTGGAAAATTAAATGTACATTCTGTTTTCAATATGTCGGCATACGTGTCATTCGTATTCTTTGGTGTATCGTAATAGCCACCATAATCATAAGGTAAAATTGGAGCCATCTTGTTATCTGTTAGAAACCATCCTGGACGTTCCCATCCTTGTCGTTCTTCCATAACGGCACCTTCATTGACGAGAAACTAAAAAAGATTGTAAGTAAAAAAAGAGCACATTCTAATTGAAAAAGAAAGCCTTTGATATAAAGCATAACTTACATCGTGGAAAGGATCTGTCTTTAAGTTTCTGCCACTTAAATGTTCTTCATGTGGGAAAACAATATCATAATTTTTTGCATAAGCCTCATGACTTCGCTCATTCACCCAAACTGAATTTTTTCTTTGTTCTGGTATATATCTGGATAGAGAGAAAAACATATGTAAAAAGCGTTAATTATAAACATTAATAGAAACATTAATAGAATGGTTCTATTCTATTAATGTTCTATTATAAATATAAATGTTCTATTAATCCTATTTATTATGTTACTGATACTTTGTATTATATATATATATCTATATATAGATATAAAAATATAAGGCGCATTATGAATAAATCCAAAATTTAATTCGCTAATTAAGTACGACGTTCTGTTATCGTATTTTATTATCGTAATTTCTTTTAACTTGAATAACTTTTACCGTCTAATGTCCTGATTGAACATGTGCTTGTCCGGTCGTCCATTAATTATCCATAATGCTATTTGTTCTCCGCAACCACCTCCGAACATCATCCCGGCGCTGTTGTATCCGCAGGAGTAATAAAGACCTGTGCAGCGTGGGTCCTCACCTTTCGGACATTGTTATATTTTAGACTTAATGTACCAATGTCACACATAAACGGCAATCGTAAATTAATGCTGAAGTTTTGTACCCATAATAGGTCTGTGGTCGGGAGTGAAACTTTCTGGGCCGCACACCGTTGTTCTTATTCCAGTTGACGCCAAAGTGGGAATCAGTCGGTTCATCGCCTCTACATGGGTGTTGAATACGTCCCAATTCAACTCGTACAAACTGAAGGCGAAGTCCTCCGGCGGCTTGACAGTATATATTGTTTGAGATTTAATCAACAGTATGTAGAACAGTACTTTAAATTGTCTTGCACACGTGTAAAACTTACAAATTTCAATATGATAGGATTTGGCTCGTATCCACCGATACTTATATTTCCTCCCTGCACCCGAAAATAGACATTAAAATCGGGATCTCGAATATTTGGCAGTCCTCGTACGTTCATCGGCTCAGTAACAATGTATGCATGTTTCATCGGTACCAATGGGATCTCCAGTCCTACCATTCGCGCTATTGTTCCAGACCATGCTCCGGCCGCATTTAATATGACGTTAGTTTTTATAATACCATGAGGCGTTTCCACTCCACGAACGGTTTTGTGGCCATCGTTATCCTCTACGAGAATTTTAGTGACTGGACAATCTTCGATGACCTTAAAAATTTATTTAACAATTATTGATATATTTTTAATTAAATCAGCTTTCATTGAATAATCAACAGTAGAATTTTGCTTTGGTTTTAATTACATATTTATATAAAACACACATATCGAACAAATCTATCAATCGCTAATTACATTATAGAATTTGTACATAAAATTATTTTAATTATTTTATAAATTTTTGTTGTAGAAACTGATAATGATGAAGAAAATGAATAGACGTACCTTGCAACCGTTTTTTTCTGCTGATTTTGTTAACGCATTTACTAACATGGCAGGATCTATCGTACCATCCTCTGGAGTGTATATCGCAGCTTGAAACGCATTTTTATCTAGGAGAGGAAATTTTTCTGTCGCTTCGACTGGATCAAACATGTATGCCTCGGTACCGTAATTCTTAGAGCTAGTAATTAATCTTTCGTACTCGACTACTCGCTCCTACGAAACACACAATGGATATTTATTCTCCGAGTAATGAATAAAGGCATATCTACCATGTAGAGATATTCACACTTACGGGATTATGAGCGATGAGGAGTCCACCGTTGTTTATCCATCCCGGATTGATACCAGTCTCTTCTTGCAAAGATGAGTAAATCAATCGCGATGTTTTCAGCAATTCCGTCTCTACGTCGCACATTCCGCGCAAATGCCATAGGAGACCTGCTGTATGCCATGTTGTGCCAGATATAAGCTTAGATTTTTCCAAAAGCACTGCATTGACTCCACGTTTTCCTAACTGATAAAGTGCATTGCAACCAGCACTGCCACCACCTATGAATATTTTATTGAATTTGTTAATAAATCTAAGTCTGTTCATTAAGACTAATTAATATTTAACTAAAATTTTTTAATTTCTTTTTAATTCTACGTAAAAAAAGAAATATTAGTAAAAGAACTTGTACGCGAATGTCTAAATTGTTCAAATAATAATAAACAAATTTATCAAGGAACAAACACAATACAAGAAAGAACTTCAAGTATAATAAATGTTCTGATATTATTCACACTTCAATGGTAACAATCAGTGACGCTACGCAACAATCCGTCGCGATATCTATATTCAATAATTGCTCTTAATCAAATCTGTTCTCGTCAGATATCTTTGTTTTCGGTCCGTATCGCTCTCTTAAACTTATCCTACATATCTTCTAATAAATGAACAATAATCGCTTTATATCTTCTACCTTAACAGTTTTATTTCTATTTAATAGAGAGATTTAACAAACCGTTTAATTAATTTTAATTAATATGCGGTGTAGAATATTTGATTTTTTTGTCTAAGCTGCTAATCCGATTAATCCCAGATAGCACAAATCTTCCAAAGATATCTCAAGAACATTCTGAGAACGTCTCTATGTTCTCAGAAATGTCTAATGGGACATGTTTTGGAGATCTTGTGCTATCTGGAATATGATTCTTTATCTTGTTTCTTATAAACATACTTACCTATTATTACAACGTCTGCATTACTGGGCACGTCAATATTCTTTATCTTATTCTCTTCGGATGTAGCAATCGCTCGGCTATTTCTGAGACCCCATTTAGGCAGCTGAAAAGCATTAGAATACATGCAGTCTCTACAAATCTTTTTATAAAAATATAAATAAAACCATTCTCTGTGTAATGTATCATTGGATATTAATTTCAAATAAAAAATATACCTTGTTCCTTGCTAAACGAAGCATTTTGTAAGCCTCGCAGACTCAGCCTGTGTGCGACTGTAATATTAGCACAGATTGAACTACAGTCCCCCCCGATTCACGGACCGCGCGGTATCGCACTATTCTGCTAGTTGTGGTTCGTTCTTTACAATTACACTGTTTACAGCATATACATACTTTATCAAAGAACTTCCCATTGCATTGTCGCACTTCTCAACGCTACTCTCTCTTGCCCGCGATATCATTCCGTGTCCGCGTGCATCGAGCATTCGATTAAGAAAATTGCTGCTTTCGTGCAGTTCGCCCAACGAAAAAAAGATTATAAACGACGTCAATCGCAAAGCAACATTACTCAACATATTTGCATACGCTAAACGAGACCAACAATACTTGAAAAAGAGAGGGATTTACATAGCATGGTTGCTCAAATGTGCTTCAATCTGTTATCTGTTTTCCTTTTTTTTTGTTCGTAAATTATGCAATGTGTACGTCTTATACTTTTTATTATAGACTATAAATATCCGATGATAAAGTTAACACATAATAAGAGAAACTAAGAGATTAGTTCTTAGTAGTTCTTATGAAATAAAACTGGAAGTACCACATACTATCGTTATATTTGTACATTCACTTATCTAGTTGTTTTATAAAAATAAATATATACCTACTTATAGAGAGTTAATCATCTATCAATGCAAAATCGATTAAAATTTGAAAAAATATACAAATCAATAGATAAAAAGAATTAAGAATCTTATTTAAATTAAATAATTGCCAATTATATTTTTTATAAAATCATTTCATCAACTTACGGGAAAACTTTCCTTGTTACCAATATAAACTTTGGAGAACGTTTATCACTGATAACCACTCTTATGAGAAATTTTATTCTCACAGATTTATATGCATTCAGAATTTTATTGTTAGATTATATAGAACAATGCAAGCAGCACCTTTTGACCTTGATATTGTATCAGAATATTTCGATTGGGAAATGTACTGGCAATTGAGTATGTGCCAAGTCATATATGTCTTATTATCAATAAATAATTCAGTAAATGTGTAAAAGAAGTATGATGACATTGCACTGCCTCTTATCTACAGCGCGATTTGATTATTTAATAAAAATAACAAGACTAGTGGATGTTTTCGCTGCATATTAACTATTTTAACGCATGAAATATTCAATCAAAATACGAAGTAATTTAAAAAAAAAACGTGATGGAACATGTAATAATACTGTCTGGTTTGCCAATCGTAATGTATTTCTAAGATGTACTTCGAAATATATAACGACGTTATGCAAACTGTTTCTTTAACACTAACAGTTTTGACATTAGACTAAAAACACTAGTAAAAAATTACGGAACTAAGTAATGGTTCGATATTTAGCTATAAAATAAATAATATTATCGAGAGAACCCTAATAATCTTAATAGTTTATTTACTTTTTGTTATTAACATCTACTATACAATAAACTGGTCGTGCTACAAAAGCAGTACATGGTTTTTAAGTAGTAGCATAGTGTGTAGCATATAAATATACTGTGTAAGAAAAATAGGATTTTTTTTGGAGAATCTGTGAACACATCTTTAAACAAGTCAACGGAAATGCCATTTCAAACATAAATAACCATTTCATGTAATGAACGATTTTAAAGCGAAGTGTGTTCTTCGCTTGCTAAACTATCTGTATCTTCAGTGTCGGAATTGGTTGCGGCTTGTACCCGAGCGTACTCATCGGTGTCGATGCTCTTACAAAAATGAATCGCATATTTCAGTTTTTGTCGTAAAACTGCTTTACACGAATATCGTGGCATTTTCAGAAGGAAAAAGCAAGTGTAGCTTTCAGGAAGAAACTGGTCCGGTGGGTTGTACTTATCCATTACCTGAAAAAAAATATGACATGCTGTATAATAACTGCATCTTAATGCTTCTTATTGAGAAATGGCAATTACTTACTTGTAAAACAAAGTCTCTGCCTCTAAAATCTGCGATTGTGCGCGGTAAACGTGTTCTACCCCAAACAAAACGAAGGAAAAGCGATCGTTCTTGATTGGAAAATTCATCCATGACTTCCCAGAACCATTGAACAAGTGGTGCAATCGCTTCAATACCTGTAAAACAAGAGTTTTTTTTTATTTTAAAGCTGTCAATATGTAAATATTTTGATATAATACATACAATCGCAATAAAATATATACCTTTATATGTCGCAACGGACTTTAATAAATTAAGTGGTATGTCTGGACTACCGCAAACCATCGTTTCAAGTTCAGCACCGCTAAATAGTGCCAATAGGGGCACAGGAACGACTTTTGATAAGCCTTCTCGTACAGCTGCTACTTGAGCGTCAAATTCGTGTAGTCTATAATCTAACGCCAATCTTACATATTCGTGTCTATTTTCTGGTGTTATTTTAAGATATCTGAAAATTTAAGCAGAGTAAGTTTTGTTATAATATATTCTATATTACAAATTATTTTTTTAGATACATTATGAAATAAATTTGACAATTCTAAAGCAATACAAATTAAATTTTTCTTGAATAGAGTAAGATTTCATTAGTAATAAAAAGATTTCTTTTCTTAATTTATCAATTGAAAATATTGTTGAAAAGTTTTGGAAAAATTTTACATTCTTTACATTTAAAATAATGTTTAGGATTTTGTTTAATAAAAAATATATGGAATACATATAAAATAATAAATTTGAAAATTACTGCAATACCTGTTAGATAATGCCACATCGTGTCCTGCAGCGGATGGTGTGGAAAATGGCATTTCTAAAGTTTGAAAGACTTTCTCGTCAGGATCCATGTCTCTGATACAAAGCAAGCCAGGGACATAATCCCTGTCGACTTCCGTCAAATCCGCAGGTGTCAGAGGTATACCTGCAAGTTGCTTCCAAACTGGTTCGGCTAGATTTAAACTCAATGGACTACCGGTTCGTATAGCAATGCCCATTAGAATGCCTAAGAACTGAAGCATATTCATATGCATTTGGGAATCGGCCATGGGGTTCAACAAGAAGCAATCTCGGTTTGTGCCGTTATCTTCGCGACCGTTTGGTGTAGGTATAAACAGCGGCAAGGAACCATTTTGCAATTCGTCGCACATCTCTGCTATACTCTCGCTGTATCCACCGCCACAATCGTCGACGCTTTCCCCTAAAATAATATGAACGTATTAACGATTTTATGTAATTTAATAAGAAATCATGATTATATGTAAATAGAATACGTACCCACGAATTTCACTTTCCATACTCTATGAGGTAGAAACAGTACATCCTGTGTCAAAAGAGATATCTTCGACGTCATTTGGCCGAAGACAGACTTGATGCCATCTGGTCCGGCTAATCCACCCTTTGCTCTAGCTCTTTTCACCTGTATCCTGTTCAATTCGATCACAGGTCCGTGTTGACGATCTCTGACCATCGTGGCTTGAATAACCTTGCGGAATGTCGCTTCCTTTATACTGTACACCAGCATAGGAGCCAGCTTGCTCAGCCCGATATGTCCGGTGATTGGAAACATGGCCAAAGCAGGACATAAAAGTTCCGCGAAATGATGCAGTAATACCAGTCTATTGCGTAATACGGAGTACGACAGATCTTTAACGAGATCATATTCCATGGGTGTGGACGCCGGCATTCTGCTTTGCGTTGCCTTCGCGGTGCTCCAAGCTAGTGTGTGTGCACTACCGCAAGCGACTCGTGTGATTTTCTTGCCCTGCAACGCGTGTACCAATCTTGGCCTGTGAAGCGCGCTCGTGGTGCCATCGCCGAGCTGACCTTCGTCGTTGTCGCCCCAAGTGAAAACCTCTCCCTTGTCGGAACACGCGACGCAGTGCAGAGAACCCGTTGCTATTGAAATAATCTTCTTCCCTTGCAACGCAGCTACCTTACGTGGTCTACGTACGTGGTCGTCTGTGCCATGCCCTAAGCGATGATAGTCACCTTTGCCCCTGCACGCAAATAATGTAAAAAGATTGTTAAAAAAATAATTTATTATATTTAAAAATATAATATATTTAAGAATAAAAAATATAAGAAATATATAAAAACAAATTGCTGTTTATTATTATTATTACCAGGTATAAACTGCTCCGGATCTCGTTAGAGCAACCGAAAACTGGCTACCGCATTCGACTTTAACTACGCCGAGCCCGGCCAGAGAATCTATCTTCAAAGGAACCTTGCATCCGTCGCTTCCGCCTCTACCTAACTTTCCGTAATCCCCATCACCCCAGCTCCACACGTTGTCATCGTCGGTTACGCAGAGCGTTTGCGCATCGCCACTTCCGCATGCTACATCAATCACTTTGTAATCTTGCAAAGCTTCCACTACCTTTGGTCGTAATTGATCATCGCTGTCACCATGTCCGAGACGTCCGTATCGTCCTGTAATCAATAATCTCTTTTACAACAATGCAAAATTACATAGTTATTAATAATTAAATATTTAAGCACGCAATAGTTGCTTAATATTCTCAGAATCATTAGAAATAATTCGGCGTTTTTCTTATCCGTAATCATAATTTACCTTTTCCCCAGGTGTATAGCCAACCAGCACTGGTAATAGCGGCGCTATGATGACCACCGCAAGCTATATCTACGATTTCTACGCCGAGTAAATCTTCGATCAATTTTGGTCGATCATATGACACCTTATTACCATGTCCCAGTTTGCCATCGTCGCCTTCGCCCCAGGAGTAAACATGGCCCTCCGAGCTCAAAGCGATACAATGCTTGCCTCCCGAGCTAACGGCCACCTTCTTGATGAATACATGCTGTATCGATTCTAACAGCGTCGGAATCATAACAGAGTCCGTTCCTCCTATTCCGAGGCGTCCTGCAGCTCCGTAGCCTACAAGACATTGTATTAAAATTCGACATATGCCACGCAATAATTTATTGAGGAAAATTAAGTTAGATTAATTAAATGTTCCGTACCAGTCGAGTAGACCTTTCCATCGGCAGTTACGGCAAACAAAGTCTGTTCACCACCAGCCAGTTGGATCGGTCTGAGTGCAGATAGACTTTCACATGGTGCAGGTAGCTTGACTTTCGGACCCTCCAAGCCTCCCAGCTGACCTCTATGATTGTGACCCCATCCGTAGATCGCACCTGATCCGTCCCACGATAGCGTCCAGTCCTCCGGACGTCGATTCAGCCACTGCAGCAACTGCTCGTCGTGTCCCTGCTTGAAGATATTGTGATTCTCATGATCCTTCGTATGGTCGGCTTCTCCATCCATCGCCATCTCGTTGAGCTGCTTTGTGACCTCGTGGCAGAACGCCTTTGGCAGAGAGGTGCGGTCGACGAGCGACTTTGCTACGCGTGCAGCGAGACAGTACCTTCGGAACCAGGACCACTTGTGCACTTCGGAGCAAAATTGCATTCCGTCCAGCTCGAGATCGCACGCAAGCGCAACGAGAACCTTGAAGAAGTCGCTATGCATTAATTGCTTGCCGCCTCTAACCATGGGATCCTCATACGCGTACTGTCTCAAAAGCGCTTGCGGTAGAGAACCAAGCAGGGACGAGAGTGCCACTTCGGGCTTTATGCCCGGTCCGTTTGCATAAACCACCTGTAATTTTCTCAACGCCCACATTCTCTGTTGCGCGGACAGAGTGCTCAGCTGACTGCATTGGCCCAGAGCGGTGGCCAAACGCGAAGCGACATTCCGGTCGGAATTTATCAGACTGTTATCCATCAAAAGATGTTCAGCCAGAGCTATAGTCGGCTGCGACAATACTGCCCTATCGGATCCGAGCTCGTAAGGCGCTGTCTTCGCCAGAATAGGATACACCGTGAACTTCCAGCCCCAGCCGTTGACGGATCCATCGGAGCAGAATCGCCATCTCAGCTCGTCCCCTTGGATCTTGATCTCCGGGCCCCACTCGGTCCACTCCCTGCCGGATCTGACCGCCACCACTCTGCCGCTCCCGTCCATTATTGTAAGCGGATCGTGCCGCTTCTCTGTGGAGCATTGCCGATCGAATTCTACGCGGAGCGCCTCCGCGCCGGGTATCTTCACGTGACCGGTCATTGTGGTATCATCTATATAAGGGTGTGGCGTTTCTTGTACCACAGGTTGCGGTGTATTGTTGACGCAATTGCTGTTCGCTGCAGTGTCCTCCAGCTCGGTGACGCACAGTTCCAGGAGCATACTGCCGATGGAACTGTTGACCTTACCTAGAGCGATCAGTACCGACGATATCGTCTCTTTGGCCGATGCGCAGACTCTACTGGCTACCGCAAGCTTCAACAAGTCTACCAAGACTCTTGCATCATCCTCCGTTAACGCTGACGTGAATTCGTCCAAGCCAGAGGCTGTCGCACCATCCTCGCCCACCACCTGCGCATTGGATGTTAAAGTAGCTGCTATAACGCTCATCGCACTCGTCGACATCCTTGAGGCACGCGAAGATAAACTGGCCGAACTGGACATGGACATGGCTAACATGGCTAACGGATAATCCTCCGATTCGGGAGTCAACTTAGGACTAGTGGTCACATTGACAGCCTCGGCGACGTTCGCTGGAGCCTCTCCTCCGCCTTGCGCGATGTCACCGACGTTCTGATAAACCGCGTGCTCTGTACTCGATGTCATAGGCCCCTCTGATGGTGGTATCGCGTCTGTCGTTGGCGCTATCGGCGCGTGCTTCATTGATGCGCAGCCGTTCAGCATCGAATGACTCTGCAAAGCCGTCACTATCGCCACTCGTGCCTGCATAATGAGAAGAGCGTTTATCACGTGCTGCAAAGCTTGCTGTTTGGCGACGTTGCTCTCTAACGAGAGTATTATACTAGCGAGTGACGGCCTCGTGGCAACGGCGTCACTTGTCGTAGCGACTACGCCGTTTTGCTCCGGCACGTTGTTCTGGCCTAGACACATCTGACCCAACGGATCTCTCGCCGTCGGGAATGTAACTGGATCTTGATTTCCGTTGCTGGGTTGATCAACCAATACCCAAGCTATACTGTGACTCGAACCACAAGATACTCTATTCACTCTCGCATCTTCCAATTCGTGCACCAATGATGGCTTTCTGTTGACGCTTGTCGTGCCGTTGCCTTGTTGCCCGTGATCGTTGTCGCCCCAAGCGTATACCTGACCGGTATCGGTCACCGCGAGACAGTGCAGCGCACCAACTGCTACGTGAATGATCTTCTTGCCCCGTAGACCTTCGACCAGCGTGGGCTTTCTGACGTGATGATCGTTACCGTGACCTAAGCGGAAGTAATCTCCCTTTCCCCACGTCCATACTTCGCCGTATTTCGTCAGGGCGAGAGAAAACTGCGCCCCGCATTCCACCTGTATGACGCCCAAACCATTCAATCGATCTACCAACAAGGGCGACCAGCAACCGTCACTTCCGCCTCGACCGAGCTTGCCGAAGTCACCGTCGCCCCAGGAATACACGCATTTGTCGGTAGTCAAAGCCATAGTTTGTGCGTCTCTGCTACCACAGGCTACCTGGACAACTCTCTGTCCGACTAAAGCTTGCACCAACTTCGGCCTTGTTTGCGTAATGGTGTCTCCATGACCCAGTCTACCGTATTCGCCCAAGCCCCAGGTGTACAGCTCACCGTTGCTCGCGATCGCGGCCGAGTGTCCTGATCCGCAAGCGATGTCTCGGATTCTCTTCGACTTCAACGTTTCGATGAGCTTCGGTTTATCCAGCGATACGCAATTTCCGTGTCCTAGTTTGCCATCCTCGCCTTCGCCCCACGAAAATACTTTACCGTCCTGAGTGAGTGCCAAGGCGTGCTTCCCTCCTGAATGTACCGCCACTTTCTTGATTACGAATTGACTCAGAAAAGGTATGGCTTTCGGTTCGCACACGTTGTTATCGTCTCCTAAACCTAGTCTACCATTCGTTCCTTCCCCACAAGCATACAACTTGCCTTCTTGACTAACGATAAAGAGAGTTTTACTTCCTCCGGCTATGTGAGTAGGTTTTAATTTTGAGAGAACTTCGCTGTATATTGGTAGCTTGATTTTTGATCCTTTCAGACCTCCCAATTGATCCTTATCGTTCAAGCCCCAAACGTAAACCGCTGATTGCTGAGGTGGTGCATCGGTGCTACGTTGTATCGCCACTTGCTCCTGCAAAACTTCCCAATCGGATGCGAGGAAAGAAACTGAGGTCGTCAGTTGATTCTCAAACATATTCTGACGGCCGATTATACGTAAACCATGTATCTTACAGTCTATGCCGCCATTTCGACACTGTTTTATCGCTATTTCGATGCACGGGTAATATTCCTTTATATCTTGAAGTAACGTAACGCTAGTGTCCGAATAACGTATAGTTATCGTTCTTAATTCCACTAAATTAGTGAAGGAATCTCCTACATTAATCGCTATTACAGAAGGCATGTAACTACTATCCTGTGGATTAACGATGATCTTTAAAGAGTGTACCAAGATTCCAGATAACATCTCCAGACGAATCCAATGTTTACCCTGCGACCCACAGCTTTGCCAATACTTTCCGGCTCCGTCTACCAGGCGCGTCGCCCAATTTTCCCGCGAAGACACGCTCAATGTCCTGATGCATTTCGACCAATCGTCGATTAAATAAGATTCCGACAGATCCTGCCGATGATATCTACCTGGTTTTCCGGCGTACACGGCTGCCGAACCAGGTTCTGCAATTCTATTGAAACCGTGTCGGTGCGATCGCTTGGTGTAAAAGCAATTTTCGCACAGATTATAATTGTCGCAGTACTTGCACTTAAATCTAGGACCAGAAATTGGCGATAGGCAGCACGAGTTACAGATCACGGAGTGATGGCAGGACGGTACTTTCTCCATCTCGGCGACGCAGCCGGTCCATCCGTGCTGCTGCGGAAAATCTACAGATACATTCTTGCCGTTACTAGTTATCGCGGTGACCACTCCAACGCAGTGATGAGTTACAGATCCCCAGTTATATTTCGGCTCGGTTACCGACGCCTTAACTCTAACTTTATCACCGACCTTCAACGCAGGCGGTGGACCTGGCAAGGATGGCGGATAGCCAAGCAGTTCTATGTGGATGAAACGCACCCAGTACGTGCCGCCTTTGCGCTGCCACGCAACCTGCGCATTCAAATCGTGCAAGTTCTCCGCGTCGATCTTCACTACCTGGCCGACATCGCCGTACTCCACTTCCTCGTAGCTCTTGCAGCATCGCACTAGCATACCTGGAACCACATTGTCGCGCACGTAAATCGCGTATTCGTCGACCGACAGGAAGTCCGAGCGTTTCATGTACGTCGGCGGTGCACCACCGCCCATGGCACCCTCTTGTCCCGACGGAGAATCATCTAAATCCTCGCTAATTGAATCGTCACTGCCGTCAGTCAGTCCCTCCAAGCTGGACAAGGTCTCCGTGTCGCTGAGAGCGGCATCCGGATTTTCCAACAGCCAGCCCACTACACTTTCCGCTGTCACGCTGCCCTGCTCGGCGACGCTCATGCTTTTGATAGCTAATTCGACGCTCTTCCTGTGAAAACCCATTTCGACTAACTGAGCTACCAAAGGACTTATAGGCGCTGCTGCGGAGCTTCTTCTCGCTGTTGTGCTGTTTTTACAATGTCTTCTCTGGCTCGACGTTAAGGAGACCAACGAACAGTCGGACGTAGGAGTCGTAGGATCTGAAGTTATTATGCCGGCTCGTGGAATAGGTGTATGTCTTAATTCAGAGACTAGATATTGAGAGACCGCCAAAGCAGCTTCTTCTAATTCCCTTCGCTTAAATATCGGCTTCAGTGGTTGCGGTTTCGTGGCGCGTAACAGCATTTCCTGCAAAAGCGTGGAAGTACGTTTCTCATCGTCATTCATTTCATTAGCTAATGAATATTTCAAGATCTTCCGTAACTTTGACTGATAAGCGAGCATAGCTTTTCCGGCATTCAAGGCCGCGAGTTGTTGCTGCTGACTTCGCAATATCGCGGCGTTAACGGCGCCAGCGATAACGGGCATGCCACCAGGTCGTTTTTCCATACAGGCGATACCTAAAAGCAAATTGGCCCAGACAGATATAAGCGTTTCCGTTAAAGGCATTCTCTCCAGCTGGAATTTCTCATTAATCCGCTTCACCACGTGGAACGGCACTATCTTCCGCGTCCCGCTGCTGTTCCACAGTTGCATAACAATCTTTGAGTGTTTCGTAAACTTGCAGACTGTGCCTACCTCGCCGTCAGAATTCACTAAACCGCCGATTCTTATTCTATTATCCAAACCACCGATGATGACGAGGGTCGCCATGACCGTCCGCTGGATAAAGAGACCATTTTCGCCACCGTTTTCATTCATCTGTATGTGGAATAGCGAGCTATCGTTCCAGAGATCCACCGCCAACGCTAATTTCGTGGAGAGAAATTTATTTATAGCATCGTTCCAACCAGGAAGAGAGTGCAAGAATCGAATTAACCATATTAGTTCCTCAGCTACGGTAGAACTGTATGATGCGGTCAAGGACATGCGGCATTTATTCGAGTGAAGCTCGGAACCGGCAGCGATGTCGCACGTGAGAGCCACTTGGCCCAATATCCCGAAGGACTTCTCCAAGAACTGCGTCATGTCGCTCAGAACTATCTCCGTCCCCCACGAAGGCAGAACAGCTGCCAGCAGTTTCGTGATCATAATTTGCTTCTCGAGACAGGGTTTAGTTTCGTCAACGACGATACCCAGAAGTAAGTTGAGCCAGGTCTGCGAACTCAAGGACTTGCACAATCCTGTCGACTTCGCGATCGCCCTTAGAAGGCTGAAGGTAGCCCAAGTCTCGTGATGCTGCCTCGCCAGTTGAACATGCGTGGTCGACTCGCTGGATCTATTCGCAATCAATATTATACCGTGCAGAGTGGAGGTGAGAATCTTGATGGATATCGCGGGTACTTTATCCGCTTCCACGCCGCAGGAGAGTAAGATTATCCGTAGCAAGTTCGTCGATGCCGATTTGAGGCACGTGGTCGGGTGCAGATCTTCCCCGCGGAAACCGGTGTTCTCCATTCTATTCGCCTCGAGAGAAGTGTCGCTGTCGGTCTCATCGCTATCGTCGTCGGGAGGTGTCGGCGGATCGGCCAGCTTTAAATCATATTTACCTTCCTTACCCATGCGATATGAATTCGTCGCACCGTTGTCCCATTGAACTCTTATCCACCCGTCCTCGCCGAGCTCGCCGATGACTCTACCTACGCCGGGCGGTGGACCATCCTGATCGCCCCATTTCCAATCAGCCCCTCGTACAACCCGCGTGCCAACCTTCATCAACGCCGCCAACTCCATACCGCTGAGCTGAACAGTCGGCGGTTTGTTTTTTTGAAGAGTATCCTCGTAAATCGTCGTGATTTCCGTCTTAACTTTCGGTGTTTCGCTGTCTCCGCCTTGCTGTCCTTCGCCACCTTCGCAGAAATTTGCCGATGACGGCCCGATTTGTCTCAGTAAAGTTAAGATGCTCGATAAGAGGCCCGAATTAACCAATAGCCCGATCTCGTTGGCACACTGATGATTGGTCAACATGCCGAGGATAGTCAGCAAAAATCTCGCTCTCGGTAATTTCCGCAACCAAGTATAAGTACCCTGATTCAAGCTGCTCTTCCCGCTGATCTTCTGCTTGCTCGGCAGCTCCGCCTGTACGACATACGTCCGTAAGGCTTGTACCGCCCATGA
The DNA here is from genome assembly GCA_011636635.1 of Tetramorium simillimum. Lineage (NCBI taxonomy): Eukaryota > Metazoa > Arthropoda > Insecta > Hymenoptera > Formicidae > Tetramorium > Tetramorium simillimum. Next base: position 18,721 of record VBVQ01001533.1, read on the forward strand.
GATTACCTCGGCCTCAGCAAGAATAACTTTGGACTTTTGATACGGAGTCGTTAACTGGATATTATACAGGCAATGCGCGATGCCGTCGCTGAGAGACTTGTTCTCATAGGTCAAGCCCAGCCAGCCGTTAAGCAAGGAATATTTCACCGATGGTATCAAGTAATCTTTCTTTAATAATTCCCGCATCATTGAGATACCTTGTTCGCGCACACGGGCGCGTTGCATTTGGCAGTACATCGCACGGCGTAATGTTTCGACGTCCCCGCCAATGCCGTCGTTGATAACGAACTCGATAATATTTGTCATTAAACCGCTATAATCGGCAGTGGCCCACTGCATCGGTCCGCATCGAATCTTCTCAGTTATCTGCATGATTTTGTTCTTTATGTCTGATATATCCTCCAGCTTCGTGGAGGAAGAACTCGCGGCGGTCAGACCTTCCTTGGAAGAGGACATCGTATCCCCGTCCGGCTTGTTTTTCGTTTTGGCATTTTGTATCGACGCGTTTAAGATATCTTCCGGCTTACCGCCTGCGCCAGAGGAATCTTTGTTCTTACGAATATCGGCTAAGACCATGCGAGCGGCTCTTTTGAATCTAGGGACGGTATGCAGTAGCTTCAGATCCTCGAGCCCTTTAACTTCGTAACTCGTCGCGGATCTGACCTCGTACAAGAGAAATCTACATCTCTCTTGCGCGGGCGCGCAGACTTCCTTGTAACTGCGATTCTGTTGTTGTCTGATGCGCACCAAGTTCCATTTGGTCTGATAAATCGCCCGCGCCATGTCGGCTAGCTGATTGCACAGTTTCGCGCTGTTGACGGTCTTCAACTCCTGTTCCGCTAACGCGAGCGCTTGTTGCCCCAAGCCAAGATGTTTTATAATCACAGCCATCAGAACGCGACTGATTTCCTCGACCGGATGGTCGCCGCAAAAATCAGCGTGAGAGAATAAATTGTTAGCCTTGGAGTATCTGTCGACAATCGTTAAGAACGCTCGGACGTGGCCGTCGTCGGTTTTATGCGCCTCCGCTAACGCGTGTATAAACGCGATCGTTCGGTCTTCGTGCTCCTTCTGCTGCTCGTTCTTCGCGTGCACCGGGAGCGGCGGTTCCGTGGGCGAATTGGCTGCGGTCGACGTATTGCTTCTCGCTTCGTCCTTCTCCTCTTCGTATGGATTCGGTGGTTGCAGGACTTGCAGGCCACCCCGCAAGAAATTCGCGGTGAGCCAGACACCGGCCTCTTTCTCCGCCGACTGAAGCGTCAGGCTCTGTCGCATTCGGTAAGCATGCAAGCCCAGCAAAAATCCCAGAGCTCTTTCCGTGTCCAGCAGGGACGAGCAGACGTCGGTCACCTCGATTGTGACCCGCGCATTCTCGTCAGGCTCGGCTTGGCAATAGTGACCGACGAAGCAGGAGTCCATCATGCCCCGCGGTGGCGACAGCTGACTGTACGGTGCACCGCACTGCGTCACCGCCGAAGTCTCGTCCCGCCCGACGACGTAGCGTTGCAGCACCTCGTAAGGAGACCAAGAGCCGTCGTTTCTGATATCCTGCACGTCGTAAACATTGTTGTTCACCACCACCCAGAGGCCGCCGTCGCGATTGTGGTTCTCCAAGTCCGCCCATCGGATCAACGAGGGCTCCTCTTGAATGGGTATTTTATTCCCATGTAGCGGCGCGATGATGCCCGGCCAGGACAAGTCGTCCGCTTCGTTCTTCTCCATCGTTGGCGCCAGTTTCACGAAGTGGTCCAGTGCATCCAGAATCGGTGCAATTACCTCCATCCAGTCCATATCGATGAGCAGCATAGAGTAATCTACTTGCAACAATATCAAACAAGTCACCAGTTCGGAGAGCAATACGTTGATTATATCGCCCTTCAAGACACTGGCGATGGAGATGAACTCTTTCACGGAACGACCGCCTATCTCAGCCGCCATCGGCAGTATTTCGGTCGCGTGGTCGCAGATTTGCGCGATGTACTTCTTTAGCAACGATTCTGCGCCCATCATTTCTTGATCGTGCAAATCTTCCGTGCGTGACTTGCGTGTGATACATTCGTACACCTGCGCAATTAGCAAGCGTTGGAAACGCAATAGAAGATTCAGGCTGGGCGAATTGTCGAATCTTCGAAGATATTCGTTTCGATCGACCTGCTGTGACGAGCTTTGCTGCAGTCTAGATTGCGTAATGCACGTGCCGTTTCTAATTAACTGCTGTATTAATTGAAGCAGAGAGATAGTCGTAATGTTCTTCCCGGTATTGAAACCGTCTTTCATCCCCTGTCTCGTTTCGGTCTTCACTTTGATGACGTTCGACGTGCCCACGTCGAGAAAATCCTTCTCGTCCGGCATGTCCGCTATTTCCACCTTGATCGCGGCCTTTAACGCTAATTCTAATCCGCCATCCACCATTAGACTAGATACTAATAAATCAGCCATGAATCGCTGTCCACTATTTATGTATATATTCGCTGAACTCGATTGTTCCACGTTATTCGAGGTATTTGGCAGAAAGCTGGACAGTGTCTTCGCACGCTCGTTAGCCGTTGGCAGCAGTACGCTCCAACCAGTTTGCAGAACCGCTTGCGCCGCTTCTTGTATCGTCGCTAATATCCCGGTCGCGCTTGCCAGATTAACACAGCGTTGCTTTAAGGAGCTTAACAGCGGACTGCTAGTCGCGAGTCCGACGGATTTAGTGTCAATATTATGCGTTAGCATAGTGTGCAACTGTAGCCGAAGCAAGTTTAATGTAGCTACCGCCAGGCACTCGCGATCCTGCGTAGGCGGTCGTATTCCCGGTAGGCCCTCGCAAGACTTGGACAGGAGTGTGTCGAGCAACTGGAAAGTTTCTTCGCATATGTCGACAACGAAGGCCACTCTGCTAGCTCCGCCCGACCACGCCGACATGCACCAAGCGAAGCTCTGAGTCGGACCTGACGCCAGACCGATGACGGTTTTCGAGGATAACGTCGGGCATAATGTAGGCTCGGAAATGACGGCGCCTAACGTGGGATCGATCTGACCGTAATCGTTTCTACCCCATCCGTAAACAAACTGATCTTCCGTCAACGCCAATATGTGCGTGGTGCCTACGGACAGGTCCTTGACCTTCTTGTCTCGCAACGATTCGATGACTTTGGGATATCTGACGTGTTCCTCGCTGCCGTGGCCTAAGCGATACGTGTCACCTTTTCCCCACGTGTACACTTCCCCGTGGGCCGTCAGCGCTGCGGAGAACTGACCGCCGCAAAATACCTTCACCACGTTGATGTCCAACAGCTTGTCGACGATCTTCGGTGTTTTGGATCCGTCCGTGCCTCCTCTGCCTAATTTCCCGTAATCACCGTCTCCCCACGAGAAGACTATGCCGGACGCAGTCACGCACAAAGTTTGAGAGTCACCGCTACCGCAGGCCACGTGTGTGACTGTGTGGCCTTTCAACGTTGTCACCAAGGTCGGACTCATAACATCGTCGAAATTACCGTGACCCAGTCTACCGTAATTTCCTCTTCCCCACGTATATAATTCACCGCTGGCGCTTAACGCCGCCGAATATGTACTGCCGCATGCTATAAACACGATATTCTTCTCTAAAAGTGCCTCGATCAATTTCGGTTCGTCGTATGAGACGGTATCACCGTGTCCAAGCCTACCGCCGTCCCCGTTGCCCCAGGAATACACGCAGCCGTCTTGCGTTAATGCTAAGTAATGTTTACCATCCGCATGAGACGCGATCATCGTGATCGGCTTATCAGAGAAACCGTGCACTCTCTGCGGATATTGCGTTTCGGATCCGTGATACATATTGTAAACGTTACCGTTCAATGACAGTATCATTAATGCTCGTTCAGTACAGCATAGCTGCTTTATGCCCAGTTCCGCGATAGCATCGCAGTAAAAGGGAGTAGAGCCATTTCCAAACTTTACGCCACCCCAAGCCAATACCTCCTGAAATGTTTGTCTACCGTTTCCATTCCTTGGAAATCCGTACTCGGCGCTAGCGGGTGGCAAAAGGGGAGCGGCCAGTCTACTTAAATTACACATTATAATAACCGCGGCTTTTCTCAAGTCAACGGATACGGCGTCGTCGTCCGGCAATCGTAAATACTTAAGTAGCACTTCACAAGGTCCCGGTGTAACGTTCCTATCGAGATGCCTGCGAGATTTCGTCGCTGGTATCATATTCAATCGCCGTAATAGCGGGACGAGCGGTGCCGTGCTTCCGGGTGGTGTAACTCGATTGTCCTGATTCTTATGTTTGCCACTGAGATGGAGTAATAAAACAACAGAGTCTAATAAACTAGAGAGAGTGGCCCTTTGCGCAACCAGTTCCAGTAACAAGCAAAGAGCCGTATGCTGATCTGACAATGGCACGGGACGCCACGATCGCCCGGTGGTTACTTCCCTGAAAATAAATATCATGTATATCTACTTATTGTACAAGAAATTGTTATAAACTGATACAGAAGGGAAATATATTTACCCTGTGACAACTTGTCTTAAAAATTTTGCTGATCTTTCCACGACCTCCAACCAGACTTGAGAAACGTTACTCTCATCAAAGAGAGTCGCCTCCGGTAACGATTGCAACGCCTCCAATGATTCGGTCAATAATTCGCTACAAAATTCGACGTCCTCCCCAGATCTCCAAGCCCGTCTTAAGTACGCGAACGAGAAATTGAGGGCCGCGCGTGAACCAACGCGCGCTAATCCTAAGGTCGCCTTTTCGTTAGGTCTTGGCCTGCAATTTACAAAAAAAATTTAAGCATTTGTAAAAATAATCGAAATGTTATCTCGAATAAAACACACAAAAAATAACGTACTCTGAAGAGGATCAAGATATAATTGTATTTCGATACTCTGCGTGTAATGTGCACGAGAAAACAAATCACTTAGGAAATTTGGCCTGTGCTGTGTGTGATAGGGTTTCCAACATAAATACATGACTTATTATAATCATACATATTATATATATAATTTTACTCAACGTTTTTTGTAATTTTCCGATAGACTTTGGTAAGTTTGAGGTATCTTTGATCTCTTGTGGTTTATGACGAGACAGAGCAGTGAAATATCTTCGAGCGACTATCAAGCGCTGTCTTAAACGTGTTGCGGATAATGTGCTATTTGCGACTTCACAACACAGTTTCCGTTGCTCCTTAATCGATAAATCGATGCATCCTTTCAAGTCTGTTAATGCTGAGGAAAGACATGTAAACATAAGTAAATACATATCAATATAAAGCAAAGAAAAAAAATACAAAAATATTTCCTATTAGTGCACATAAATGTATATGAAAAGATAATAAATTATTTGTAAAACAGATATTATATCTAAACAAAACATACAAATTGTTTATGTAAAATATCCACAAGAATATCCACAAAATCTAAAATTTTTGAAATGAAAATACTTGCCAATTTATTTGCCAGCGACATGAAATATTTCAAAATAAGAATTTAAGTTTGAAATAAACAACACATTAATATAAATATGTTTACATGGCTGCGGTCCCCAGAGCCACGAGTCCATTATCCGCCTGGCAGACATAGCCTTTTCAACCATCGCCGTCGTTCTCGCAGTCTCTTCCTCATCCAGCTTCTGGCACGGAGTGCAATTACAGCCATGTTGCGGGCCACAAATTCCATCACAGCAAAGACAAGATAATACTCTCATACCACAATAATAATGGCCATTTTCACCTGAAAAAATACACAAAAAATTAATAAAAAATGTTAAAAAGAATTTATGTTAATAAAATTGGAGCTACTGTCTATTCTTTTTATTTAAAAATTCCTGAACCTATACTTTTCCAGTCTTCAAAAGAGAACAAGGTTTTTTTTAAAGATACAAACATTTATAATACAGTTCAAGGACTTCTTTTGTTATTCATTTCTATTTGCTCACCCTTCTTCGCTACGATTCCAGCAGCGTTGATCAAACCATCGCTGAAAGAACCGACGATTTCGCCATCCCGCACCATCTCGTTCCACAACTCGGCCAGTCCATCGCGATAAAGGAATCGTTGTAGATCAGTCTTCAACCACTTGGCGTCCAATCTTACCTCGGGTCTAACTGTTATATTTAACTGGCTGCTCATCTTGACTATCTTATCTTACACAATCATATATTTACAAAGATTTCCAATATACAGTCGGATCTGTTGACTCAGATACAGACAGACGGACAGATCTCTTTCTCTCTTTCTCACGAGATTCAGTTAAAAATAATAGTCTCGTTTTCTTCGAAAGTACTGCTTTCCAGTCTCGCCTCCACGCGATCGCATGACGGTTGTTAATCTGTCTCTCAGCGGATCAATAAATACAAAATCCCTCGAGATTAATTGATTTATTACTCCTAGGTTTCTCGCTCTCTCTGTCTCACTCTCTCTCTCTTTCGACGCTAATTAAAGAAAAGAGGAGAAGATTTTCCCTCGGCGATGGATTTTCAGTTAAACGTCTGTTATTCCTGGACACAGAAGCTCGCGGGAGAAGGATGAGGTTAGCGATTGGCGCACTTGGCGGCGTTTCGCCCGGGCTTCCTTGCCGTCGCCGCCCGTCCCGTCCTCTAACCGCCTGTCACCATCTGTAAACATCCGTCGCTGTCAGTTTCGCCGAACGCCGCGACCGAAAACCCAACCGAACGCCGTGACATTACGGTATCGTTATTTTGACACACGCGCGCGCACACACACGCAGACACAACACAGGCAGGCGCCCGTGTCGGCGCTCTCATCCCCGATCGCGCGACGGGTGATCGGCTGCTTGATTACCCACCGATTATCACGACGCTAGTGCCGCCCATATTCGCGCGATAGCGCGGTAATCGTGCGCGTCCGGCGCGCGACATGCTCGCGATTACATGCCGCTCGTCCCGCGCTGTCCGACACGCGGATGCGACGGCTCCGTCAACGGGGTCTCGCCCTTTGTTCCAGAATTCTGGGCTCCGGACGCTCCTCCAGGCCGAGATCAGCTGTTTCCCCTCGGCCACGGTTCCCGTCTCGCGCTCACGGCCCGCGGCCACGTGACCGCGTTGGCGCGAGAGAGAAAGGTCTGTTCCTTTTGGCGGCATCGGTGCAAAAAGTGCAGCTGGAGAGATGGAGAATTGTGGAGAATGAGCGAAGCGGGACTGCGATTATCTTGCCATCGACTCTTTATTTTTCGACTTGAATCTGCTTAAAGATTAATCTTCTGGCGCTTTTATTCGACTCTACCATCTGCGTTTTTATATAATACTTAAAATTATGATTTCTGATCGCCGAATGCACGACGTGAAATGTATTGATTGAATGCGACGTTGGTATTGTTGGTAGGTTTGCCAGAACAAAAGAAGGAATGACTAATCCTGGAAATATTTCCCATATCTTGTCCTTTTCTGCGTTCTCAGATTTTTAATTTATTTGCAGCTAAACCGTTCACTTTTTCCTTCCTTTCTCTCCAATTTTATGTTTTAGGAGCAGAAAACTTAACACGATGCAACTACAAGAACAGACTTTTTGCCTCTCAGTTTGCTAAAAATCCTATTTATAGCTGATACTGTATATATGGATATAATTCGTATCATAATAAATCGTATAAATATAAATGTATTATATAAATTTGACATAAAAGCCGATTAATATAAAGCAATATAGCAGTTTTTATGTTAAACGTGATTAGTCATTCTCAGCCGTGAAAGTCGGACAATTTAGGCATACACATTGCATTTGCTCAAAATTTTATAGGTTAGATTTTCATCGAATATCGCAAAATATTACGCTGTCCGTGGTGAATAAAATACAAAATAAATCTCCGGCGAATTTTAGTGGCTACCAAAAATATCTGAGGCAAAAATATGTTCAGTGGCGTGAAGCATTCGCTGAGGTACAGTCCGAATAAATTTGGTGAGAAGCATATTTATCCCGGTATATTTGTATGAAAGAAAATCACGCTATTATAGTTTGTATAAGATCACAACAAATCCAATATTTTTGTCTGACACCTGTTGGAGAAAGTCAGCGTTTAACATTGTATGCTGATATTATTTTAGGTTGCCAATTGCTGGCATACTTCTCGGCGGAAACGACGCTCAAGAGCAATCTAACGCAGCGAGAATGTATCCGGGGTGCTTACCCAACCGCGTGCGGGCAACCGACGTCGACAACGCACCCCCACCTGGTAAAGAATGGCGAGGTGCTGCCAGGTATATCGCTTCAAGAGTTCAAGCGAAGGCGTTCCAAGTTAATAGAGAGTATAACGACAAATAACAAGAATGCACACAGACAGCAAATAGTCGTCGTACCCGCGTCGTCCAAGGTCTACATGTCCGACAAGATACCTTACGTCTTTCGACAAAATACAGACTTCCTGTACTTTTCCGGGTGTCAGGAACCTGACAGTGTCTTGGTACTTACGTGTAAAGAGGATAAATCGTCATACACCTTATTTGTGAGAGCAAGAGATGAACATTCAGAGCTGTGGGATGGCCCGAGAACTGGCGTTGAAATGGCAACTGAAGTATTCGGCACGGATTACGCTTTGCCAGTTACGGAAATTGAACGATTCCTGACTTCGCTCATACAGGAGGACAAAAGCAGCATTGTATGGTATGATCATGTGGATGTTGTTCAACCGATCTTGCATAAGAAGCTGTGTCATTTGATCAAACTGACGGACAATCAAATATTTGCTTCCCCCAAGAGCCTGTTTCATCAAATTCGCTTGATCAAGAGCGCATGCGAAATCGATTTAATGCAGGAGAGCTGCAGAATCGCCTCTGACGCTATTGTAAAAACAATTCAATTTTCAAAGCCAGGGATGAGCGAGCATCAGTTATTCGCCACTGTAGATTACGAATGTCGTATGCGCGGAGCTGAATATCTGGCTTATCCTCCCGTCGTAGCATCGGGCAAGAATGCAAATGTGATACATTATATCAATAATAATCAAATTATACAAAGCGGTGATTTGGTTTTGATGGATGCAGGTTTGTACAGAATTGTATAGAATTGTAATTAATACGTAATCGAAACGCTCTCTCATCTCTGTCCACTTGTAGGTTGTGAGTATCACGGCTATTCATCCGATATAACGCGGACTTGGCCAATTAGCGGCAAATTTACGCCGGAACAAAAAGTTCTTTACGAAATAGTACTCGACGTGCAAAAAAACTTGATAAAGAGCCTGAAAGGAATGCCGTCGTTGGATAATGTGTTTCGTCATATGTGTTTTCTTCTGGGAGAAAGATTGCAACAAATTGGCGCGATACCAAAGAACATAGAAGAAAGCAAATTATTAGCGACCGCGTATGCGTATTGTCCGCATCACGTCAGTCATTATCTGGGCATGGACGTGCATGACACGGGAAAAATATGCAGAAGCATAAGGATACAACCTGGAATGATAATAACAATGGAACCTGGTACTACTTAAAAAATTATATTTATCTTTACCATCATTTGTAAATTAATATAAAATAACTACATAATAAATATAAAATTTTTTTTTTTCGCTGTGCTAGGTGTGTACATAAGTCCGAAGACTCCTTATGCGCCGCCACATTTTCATGGCTTAGGTATTCGTATAGAGGACGATATTTTAATAACAGAAAATGATGCAGAAGTCTTGACGAAAAACTGCCCGAAAGAAATAGCGGAAATTGAAGCTCTGGCAAGCTAAAAGTCAAAGATGCTTATAGTGATTAATACAAGCATTCGGTGTACATATAGTAAGACACAATGTTCCGGTTTTTTATTCACAGGTATATAAGAAAGTATAAGTAAATGCATGTAAATACATAGATAAAATTGCATATATATTGTACATGAAAATAATTGAAATCTTGGGTGTCTCCCTCTCATATGCATATTCTGTTAGCTATATCTTTTATACATATATAATATGATTGAATTTTTTGTATTGTTCCGAATCCAACTTTCACTTATTTATAATATATATTTACCTTATAAGTAGCTTATAAGCAATATAACTCTATATAGATATATGTCTGTATATTATATAATTATATTATTTTATTTAATAAAAATAATATAATTATATAATACAAGAAAGAAATTTTCAATACTTTGCACTTTTTTTATTTTTTATTTTAGATATAATGACATACATTTTATTATACATTTATATAGAGAAAGTTTTACATTATTCGAAAACTTGCTTAATTGCTGCTGGAAATAGACGAATATTGCATACTTGAAACCAGTAAAGTATTACTAGAATCAATAACAATAGAGTATATATGAAAAGAGCTAACGTGACCATTGATAAAATTAAAATCGTATTGCAATCTATGGCACAATGATACTGTATTTTTAATACGATAAAAATTATCTCAATCTATATGGATTCATAGCCTAAAAAAATGAAAAACAATCGCTCTCTATAAACTATTTCAAAAGTAACATTCAAAATGAATTAATATACAAAAATGTGTATAAAAGAATATATGATTTTTCTTACAATTGTATTGCTATGTGTCTATGAGACTCTTGAAAACCAACAAAACAATTATCGTCAACCTGACGATATGTTATATTTATAATGCTAAATTTATTGTTTGGTGCAATTTATTGTTTGGTTAGCCGAAACGCTGCGCACAACTGCTTACTTCCGTATTTTAACATCGACCTGTTTTAAACTTATAAAGTTGGAGAGTTGCTTCGCTCGTAAACGAGCCCAAACCAAATGATTGTGCATCGCATGGATCTGTGCCGCCGCGAGTGCAGCTGCTTCTGGATGTACGACCGTCGTACAGCCAAGTCCTGTAAATATAATTTAGCCTTATGTATCTGAAGACGAATTCAATTACTACGAATACAATTATCTAGAATACCTGAGGGGACGTCAAGCGAGGACCATACGCTTCGTTCGATATTGTCCGATTTCAAAGGTGGGCAATTTATGACAGGCAAGCATGTATTGCCGGAGAGTACTGGACCCAAACCATTGCTGCGACCGGCTACCGCTATCAATACCACCTAGGGAAAAAGAAACAAGAAGAAACTTGTGATAAACAGAAATAAATTATCTTTTTACTATCATTCTTTTTATCAGAACGAGTTTCGTAATTAAGACATAACAGGACAACTTCGACGGGGTCAGTACGGGGTTTTGATACAGTTATCCTTTGCTGGCACACTTGATATCACGAGTTAGTGAGCAATTTCGTAATGATAAGTATCACGATAAAATTGCACAATATCATCACTGTTGCTGTTAAGTTGTTGCAATTTGCTGCAGTTATCAGCATTGTGTAATTATACTTAATTATTTATTTAAATGATATGTGCTATTTCACACAATTCTATTAAAATACATAATTTGGCGAGATTAATAATGTGAATAATATAATCTTTAAAAACTGAAAATTTTTAAATGTTATTTAAAAATCTATTTTGTTTCGTTAAAAAATCTATAGATGAAAAATAAAATTCAATAAAACTACATTTTACATAATCAATTAAAAGTTAATTATGATATGCTATTTAAAAAGATAAACGTACATTTTCTCCGCTGCCTTCGTATTCAGCAAGAATATTTAAAGTTTCTTCGGTACATTTATGAGCACTGCAGACTCGGAGTTGTGGTTGTAGACCTAATGCTGTAGCATGTTTCGCAATTTCTCGACAATGTGCCTCGTCGGATGGCGAGCCCATGAGTATAGCAACCAATGGAGTGGGTGCTTCAGTGACATAATCCAACTGTTCCTCTACCCACTTAAAATTGATCTTTACGGTCTCCAAATTCTGTTGTGTTACATTGGACAGATCTCTGTACACCTAATAGCATAATAAATTTTAAACAGCCATCTGATGTAATATTGACGGAAATGTCTCAAGCTATTGGAAAAAAAAGTCTTACCTGCTTATCTTTCATCTGTTTCTTATCTCCAGACGGCCAGAGTCTCCAGGAGTCACTATCGATAATATCAGCTAGCAAAATCTCACCATCTGTGTCCACGCCGAATTCTATCTTCATATCTATTAACGAACTGTTACGCACCGCCCAAGCTCTCTCGAGAATCTCGAAAACGACAACAGTGGTGCGTTTTATAATATCTACATCATCCTTCGTTATCTTCCTGCCGCCCATTTGGAAACCCGCGGAAATAATTTGCTGTTCGGACCATTGCGGATCGTGATTGGCGTCATCCTTAAAGAACGTTTCCTGCAGAGGCGGATTGAATCTGTAACCCTCAGGTACACCTAGAAACAATTAATAATGTACCGCGCATTCTAACATTTTCCTCAGCTCTGTTAACTCCAAAAGGACACGTATTTCTGTTCGGACATACCGGGATGTCTTTTTAGAAAGCTACCAGTTGCTTGCCTCCTAGTAACCCATTCTATTGGAATCATGTCACATTTCTTCGCTATGAAAGACTTTGGACCGGCAGATTTAACGAAAGCTGTTTTGATACCAGCTTGATTGAGCAATCCGAAGACCTTTACGTTGGTGGATGTGCTGATCGTCGCTTTGCCCTCCAAAGCATGAGATTTCGCACCATCGCCAGCGGTAATGCGGTCCTTGCTTTCCAGTAAGCATAACGTAGGATGGTTTGCAAGTTCGTAAACTTTCTTCGTCTTTCCCTCGATGATAAGTTTCCCAAGTTTATAATCTATAAAAGACGGAAAAGAAAATTTTATATTACTACCATCTATGCTGAGCAATGTAAACAGATAAAATATTCTTAAAGCTTTGTAATCTGTTTACTGATAAACGAACCAAATATAAAACGAATATTAATCTTTTAATATTGATCGATACGAGACAAATCTTTTTTCATTTTATAAATATAGAAAAGAAATCGATGATTCATCCGCTCCTTCGAATGACTGTTCCGAGATCGTATTATTCTCATACAAATTGGCTATTAATATACTGTTCTTGTATAAATTTCCCATTGATTAAATCATTCGATAAAGATTAAATTTTAATAGTTCTGCGTTAAACACAGACATATCACGGCACTCGCACGAAACGCCGGCCGGCATTCGTGCCAGTCTTATAGACCACCTGTTGCTCCGGCAATGCCACTATTTATTCTTGTTTATCTCTTATCGCTTTCTTCTAACGGAATTTAAGTTATTCAGACATAAATGTCAAGAGATTCGTCTGTGTTATTAATGCTACGTGTTCCGAGATTGTTGTGCTGGTCTACGCTTTTAGCGAATGCTTCTAAGCACCCCGTTCAACCGAAATTATCGCTTTTAACGTTCTATCGGACTTACCAGCCATCTTGCTGCTCTATCGTCTACTATTGGAATGGATGTAAGCCGCCCGGTTTCACACGCATTTCTTTAGCAATCCCCACTATGATCCTCATCAGTCCGATTCCCGATTGGTTCGCAGCTCTTCTGGCTTCTCATTGCGACAACATGATATCGGCAATGAAAAATCATATGAATAATATTTTTCTCATATGGACCACATCGGAGCAGTTATTTCCATTACGTGTCATATTCTATTGAATGGATTTACGAAATGTTCTAGAAGGTTCTCCATGGCTCAATAGATAACCGAATCTTAAACTCACAATCCCTACATTTGCAAGCAATACATATAAATTAAATTACAATTCGTTTATCAGGAAAAAAATTATTAAAGCTTTCAAAATATTTGTCTATGTTGCACAGCACAGATCCTACATGAAAAAATTAATTTACTTTGACATATGACGTAAAAAAAATTTATACAGTTTTTCTCATTTTTAGTTTATGTATCACAAACTTTTTTAAATTATAAATTAAATATTTAACTTTATATTAATATCTTTTTAAAACGCAAGCATGGATTGGAAATTTACTGTAACGAGATAAGGAGAAGATAAAAGTGCTAGGAAAATTTTGAGTAGAGAAGTTAGAAAGAGAGAAGGAAAACTTAGGATAATAATGGAATAAAATACATAAAATAGAAATAGAAGAAAATATATTACCGTGAAAGTGAAATCGAAATAAAAAAGAATAAACTGTATAAGGATAAAATAAGTGATAAGATAAATAAGTTATATGTTATTTCAGGATAACTCGTGGAAAGGATATAATAGGAAGTATGGATTGTTAAGAGAGAAGATGGATGAGTGTAGTAAATATTGATTAAAACCAAAAATTCCACTTCTTGGAAGCTGAGAGTTCAGCGGAATAAAATTTATTCAATTATTGCGACGAGAATGTCGAAATTATAACTTGTAGGATATTATAATGTGCATATAACGAAATGATTTCGTCTCTCGAATTTCGATAGTACATCAAAATCGATAAAACTGGACCGTAGATTCTCCACTGTCTTGACTAATCTCGTTCGGGAGCGCCGAAATCTCGTGACGCTCACGAGGACAATGAAGACCGCCGAGGCCGGCCCATCTCTGGAGTTCCACGAAATTCAAACGGGATTACATCGCGCATACGTCCGTTCGAGGCCGCACCGTGCTAATGCGTTATCGGCGGCAAGAGACGGCTAATTTCAATAATCACGCCGCGGCTGACGTAAACATCGTTAGTTTAAGTGATCTGCCCTTGGCTCGAGTCTAGCATTTACCGTGATTCGCGGTCGTCGTTACCCTAATAGCACAATGCATTGACTAAATACTGGCCGATATTTCCCAATGTAAAGCCAATATCATCGACAAAATGAATGCAAATACTACTGATTTACTGACGTTATTTATATATATATATATATATATATATA
>VBVQ01001534.1:0-33399 GCA_011636635.1 Tetramorium simillimum
ACCGTATCGCGCCGTACCTGAGCAGAGCGCCGCGTGTTTTGTTAAACTGACAGTTCAAGACGAGAAGTGGGAAGCAGTAGGCGTTGATTCTCGGAAATCGACCGAAAAGGACAAACCGTGACCACCACTGATATAAAAGATCAAGTGTAAAAACAATTGCCAAACAATAGAGAGGATTTAATTAATTGTACTGAAATTGCAACTGTAAATATAATATCGGAAATGTTATGCGAAGTACGTGAAAGTTTTTTGTGCCAAATTGCTTTATGTGCAGAACATTATGATGGCTATTTTAAACATCTATTATAATTAAAAAGTATTACTTGTTTTATTATATTTCTATCTTATTATACTTAATATTTATTTATTTACGTTAACATTTAACAAAGGGCTTAGCGGGATAAGTATGTAAAATCTGCTCCCGCGCGTATCAAACCGAAATTGATGTCATAGATTGATATCAGTGTGATATAACATTCCTCTGAATTTTATCCCGAAAAATGTATTTTTGTAAGAGTTATGGAAAGGGAAAGCCAAATAGAAAAAGTGAATTTTCTCGAAAACCGTTTAACTGATTTTGATAAAAAAAATATATGTTATGTGGACGGGTAAAACTATTTAAAAAAGAAATTGAAAAATTTTTTGGTAAAGAGGAACACCCACAAAAAAAATTTTTGAATTTCTTTAGAATTTTTTTCAGGACGATATTTCAGAGATACCACTTTCATATTTTTACAGAAATATCTCAAAATTATCTACTTTAACATATATTTTTTTCAAATTTTTCGATGTGGTGAAACATAGTTAAAAAAATGAAAATTATAGACGTTGCGTCACTGTGACTCAGGCAGTGCCGCTGCGGCCAGTGCTGGCGCGTGACGCCACTTCGTGTCACCGTTGGTGGTTACAGTGTACCCTATTAACAATCTTTATCAGAATGTGCAATATTTAATTACCAGCGAAATTAGTAAAAATAAAGGATAAGTTATTACAAAAATATTTTAAAGGTACTAACACAAATAAACGTCTGCAGTTAGCCTATATATACATATTCTGCCTCTTGATATTTATAGGATATTTGTAAGATACAAATTGAAGGAAAGGTAAATTATATATAAACATATTGATTTATGTAAATTACTTATGTTACCGTTTTATAAACATTTTTTTTAATAGCAAGCACATTTTTTTTTAATAAAGATGCAAGGAAACATCTCATTAACATTTAAAAAAATCGTCCGGTTGCTTTATCGACAGGGAATGTGGCTACGTAGTTCTACATCCACGTTTGGCGCAGATGCTAGCCAACAATCGGTCCCCCAAACCCCGAAAAAGACCGTGATGCCCGTCTCAGGTTTCTCTCTGCTCCGACTAGCATAATCGGTGTTGTCAGGTGTTGTTCTCACCGGAGTCCGGAGTGTGATTGTTGCTCTGGATTTAGTTGTTACGTTCAAACAAAATTAAACGGAATGAGCATATTAATTCGATTTCCGCGACTCGTTCATGTGAGCGGTCTCTGTCATAAAACTGTACGTTGATATAATAAATAATTTTCTGTTCTATAGTTTGCTTCTAACCTTATTTCTCTAATCTGAACTAATGCTCGTAAATGCTAGTAAACAATGACACAATGAAATTACGTTAATCTAGTTGTTAAAATCATCTGATTATCAAACTAGTTCAAAATCGTAAGTCTAAAGAAAATAAAATAAAATTTGCTTTGATCTTAATTAGGTATTTTTTTCAAATTTTCCAGGTCTCTCGCTTTTCCTCAAAAACCGATGGTCCACCGATACCCACAAATCTACTGAAAGATGTATACAGTGCTAATAATCAATCTGGAACCGGAGTGATATACGATAAGAAGCCATTTAGAATAGAACTCAAAGCTGGCAAGACTTATTCATGGTGTTTCTGTGGACGAAGCAAGAACCAGCCGTTCTGCGACGGCACGCACAGAGACATTTTCCTCAAGATAAAGCTGAAACCTATACGTTTCGTTGTCGAGGAAACCAAGGAATATTGGCTGTGCAACTGCAAGCAGACGTCGAATCGACCCTTTTGCGATGGCACGCACAAAAGGCCAGACATACAGGAGAAAAGAATATAGAAGACAACTGTTGATATAGCATCATAAATTTTGAAATAAACATTATTTTTATAATGTGCCAGGTCTTTTGTAGATATCTCCATGGTGTACATAATATACATACATCTTTATAATTATTACTGTTACAGGAATACAATATACGTTTTATTATTAACAAAAATATCTCGAATATATATCACAAAAATAATTCCATTTATAATTCCTCTTTTAGAAAATAATGATCGACCAAACTGATTAAATTAAAAGTAGTATAAACGTAAATTAAAGAAGTAGATTATAAAAAAAATAGAAGACATTGAGATCAAACAATATTGCTTTGTTTTGTCTTTTATTATGTATTTCTATAGCTCCACAATTGCACAATTATCTTGTCCGGCTGATGTGTATTTCCGAAGTCGGAAATACGTAACATTCGCACTTCCATCAGAAAGAAAATGCAGAATGCGCATTATGTGTATTGCAGTGCGTCCACAGTGCTTCGAGAAACAATTAGTATTCCCTTTTAAAATCTTAAAACAAATATTTACGAAATGCCAAGCATTAAATTAATGCTGTTCTTATTCGTTATATGTGCAGCGTATTCAACTACTTGCGATCGTTGTTGTCTAATTAATCGCCACGAGTTGCCGCGATACGATCTAATAAAGACCAATTCGCGCTCGAGTCAACCGATCATATCGCGAAGAGTGGTCTCCAGCGAGAACGAGTGCAAGGAATTCGCCGCATCGAAGAAAGCCCTCGCCTTCAATTTCGTTTCCGCGAGAAACGGTACCGGTATGCGACTGGCAGGCATTTAAATTGCGTAATTGCGACGCGTAATTATGATAATTTCACGTGATGGACCTCATGATTGTGGCGAAACGTAATGCAAATTGCAAGTGTAACTGTGCCGTAAAACGCGGCGTAAATTATTAGCCAGTTCAATTAACGTGATTAATTCAACGTACGTTTCATATAATTTCCCTGGTGTATGTTCTTATGTTGTTTCTTTGCCAACACACATAGGTGGGCGGGAAAACTCGTGTCAAGCTCTTCAATGCCCCGAAGATCACAATATGACCACCCTCGTGCCCACGGCAAATTGCAAATACTACAGCATGTACCCCGTTTTATCTCCGCCCAGTAATTACAATTACAATTATTCGTATTAGAACCCGTGTAAAGATCCATGAAATGTCTTCTGACAATACATGGCAAACACGTCGCTTATACGACATCACTACCCAGAGAGGAACGCATGCAGAAAAATTTTAGCATTATTTTAATTTTAAAGAATAATGTATATTATATTGTGTAATAAGTCTAAATCTAAATCTTTCTAAATCATTAATTCTAAATTTAATTATTGTCACATATAGCAAGTTTTCAAGAATTGATGCCTAAAATAAATTTTTATATAATTGTATAATTAGAGCGAATCATCTTAGCACACGCATTACTGAATATAATTTAGAAATTAATTTTGTAATTATAAAAATTATTAGACACACCATAAAATTATACATATTATTCAAGTAATAATAAGACATTTTTTATTTTTTAAGTAGCTTTGCTTCATAATTTTTTCAATATTTACGACTTATAATTATAAAATCCTTTTCAGCAAAAGATACGCGTTTTACAAAATCACCTTATGACACATCATGCGAAATGCTGTAAATAGAAAGAAGTAATAATTGTGCATTCATTAATTACAAAAGTTTCCTATCTGGGTACGTCTTACCGCACCTGTGCAATTGTCCATTAGCACACAAGTCATTAAATGTCACACAAGACATTCGAAATTATTTTTACGGAAACGTGAGCTTCCGACGTGTTATTAAAGATTGCTTTCAGTGAATGCCACGGTGGAGTGTATTCCTAAAGCCGGGATATTCATGCTCTCGTCCGAAAGTCTGAATTATACGGAGGCACGAAGTTTCTGCCAGAAACGAAACGCATCGCTCGCGCATGTAATTAGCGAGGAGCGCACCGAGGGCCTCAGTAAATTCGTGTCGGAGAATCTTCCCAGATTCGTCGGTCTCAGCAGCGAGAACAAGGAGAGAATTTGGAAAAATGAATTTGGTAATTCGCGACTACAAGTTTGTTGTTCGAAGCAAGATAATTTTTCGAATCGCATGCCAAAACTCCGAAAACTCAGTACTTAATGATATGCTTTTCGATAGGCGAGCCCTTGTCTTGCTTTGACTATCGAGCATGGGGCGAGGGAGAGCCGTCGCACTCGAAAGGTTGCGTCGCCCTCGCAAATCCACCCGCTAAAAGTTCGCCGCCGTTCTGGAAAGTGATACCTTGTCGCACATCGCTACCGTTTATTTGCGAAGTCTCGCCGTTGTCTCGAGAATCGCCAAAGCAGCGTCATGAAAATCGTCAGCGTACATAATACGATTGTATTAAATGCAATTATACATTTTAAGAAAAAATAATAATTGTACATGAAAGTAATTTTACGAGCGCAAATTATTAACTTTTATTGAAAAAACTCTTCTTTAAGTAAAGAAACAAGAAGTGGCCTTTATCGTATTATATAAAATTAATTTAAATCAATTCCCGCCGTCTCTAATTTCTAAATACTGAAAAAAATTTAGTTAAAAACGGACGAATCAGAAAATCTTGTAGGATTGATCAAATATTTTGGTTATTATAAATAGAACTCAATACTTTATAACTTATAAAGTATTAAATAAATAAGAAATTTTTTTCAATTTATACGATAAAAACTATTTTTATTCTGCTATTACATTCCGCAAATTTCATTTAACAGGGAGTGATAAGGTCTGAATAAAGGCAGACATTAAATATGTATAGAGATTTAATGTAGGATTACAGGACTCCAGCATTGCGTATATAGAGAGTGACTTTACACTCTCCGATGGCTTTATTTACAGGTACGATTGTTAATTCGACGTATGCACGGTTGGACAATGTTGACAAAGAAGGGGGGAAAATATATTTATATATATAACTCTCACTCAGTCGCGCTGCGCTTACACATGTATATGTACATAATAGGCCTAACGTTAATAACATTAAAAATCGTTTCGCTTGGATCGTTAACTCCAGTCTCCTTACGTTCTAGAGCATGCTTTCTACAGGGATATCACTTAGCGACTATGCAGCCAGACAGCTGTACGCTGCCGCATCCGTCTCGACGCTTTTCGACAGGATATTCATCGAGAACAGCTCGCTATAGCGTGATATAAAAATGATCTCGATAAGATTCGATGTCGAATAACACACAGTCTGGAAATAAGTCTGCCATTATATTAGTCTTACAACCTCATTAGCGATACTTGTTCGCCGTAGCGCCGTACATTATAGTGATAGATCGAAAGCGTGTGAGAGATAGTTGCATCGTGATTAACAACACGATCGATTACAATTTGTCGATTCACTGGCATTAGGATAATACTCGGGACGTGATATCTTTAGAATAAAGATTTCGTTACGATCGCAATGTGTTCTCACTCGATGCGCAGAATTAATGTTCAACATTGTTATATTTACAGATTAACATTTTCTTTCTTTCAATGATTCTGGAAACACCCATTTCAAACGAATTCTGGAAGTTCGGTGGCGAACGCGCGGGAAATTCTTTATAAATTCGTAAGTACAAGTCTAATCTAATTAACACATTTACACATCGTTTTTTTTTTTTCAGAATGGTCACATTAAGATTGAAATGGTGAACGATTGTGTTTGTAATGACTGGATCGCAAGAGATTATTACGAGGGAAGACGATGTACCTGTGTAACAGTGCGAAACTATGACTAACTGTTGCTCAACGAACAACTGTTTGTTCTAAAAAAGTATCTCCAAAAGACATAAGATGCAATCAAATGTTTCAATTGAGCTTCGAATCTTGATTATAAAATGACTTTACTCGAAACGTAATTATAGAGGAAAAAGAACCGGCAAAAATTCTCTTGAACTTCGCTTAAAAACTATTATTGTCACGCGTTACACTTGCAAGAAGGTGTCACATAATGGTGTTACATTTATAAACCGAAGCTCTGTATAGCACATGAGTGAACATATTCGTCACGTAAAAATTGTTCCGTTCAAACGACCTGATCTGCAGCGAAATCCTGCCGAAAAATATAAAAGTACAAAAAGACGTGATTACAGTGACGTACTAATCTGAACGTGGTCTCGTTTATCTTGAACTTTCTTTTGTAAGCATGGTCAGTGTTAGATGCCGATTGAAGGAGTTGCCCTTGAGTTCGTATTAAATTGAACATTGTTCGTGTTACATATACATATTGCGCAAATTAACACAATCTTGTACAGAATTACAAAAAGAAGCTCCTCAAAATTATCTACAAGTAGTCTACAAATCTAAAGAGGTACCTCCGTCGTTAAAAGCCATTGCGTTTCGTTAATTACAACTTGTTAATTACAACTTGTTGATTAACTGCGTAGATTTATTCTTGCGATGCCTTGCGATAAATTTTCGAAGTAGCATATGTGTGTCGATATAAAAGTGCGCTTTAAAATAATGAATGATATAGATCAGTATCGACATATAATACCTTCTTTCAGAAAAATCATGTACAAACTATTTAATACATAAATTTAATTACACAAAATGCATATAGTCAAATATTATAGCCTTACGATAATTAAGCCAACTTATGAATTGCATATCGATATTTTTCTAATGTTCGGGGACGGATTATACGTGAAATGAAAAACTTGTATTTGAAATGGTACTTTTTTTCACCGTATCGCAACTTTTTCTTGCAAGAAATATGTTGATAACAATTTATAATATATACCGTTATCAATGGAATTGATTTGTGGAAAGACGTTATTAATTCACTTAATGTAAATATAAATCTTTTTTCTTGCAAAATTTATTATGGCCATGAATATTAACGTATGCAATTAAAGTATATTTACGAGACATTATTAAGTGATTGAGCCGCCCCAACATATATATCGTTTTATACACGAACCTTAAATACTGTGCAGTACATTGATAAATTGCAATTCGACCAACATATACACATTCGATCATCAAGTAAATATGATAATTGTACTGCTCGTCAAACCTGCCAGGTTTCGCAGTATGGAACTATTGGTTGCTAAAAATTAATGGAGACAAGAGAGAATAAAATATATATATGTATATATACATATTATTTAATGTATGCAAATCTGCATAAAAATAAAGTCTCTTTTATATCAACCTGATTAGAGGAAATACCTTTCAGTCCACTATTGTTAGTTAAAGTATTAAATATATTTTATGGAATACTGATATAAAAAATTAAATAGCGTCTCGCATTTCCTCTCATATATCTATAATCTTTTCGTTACGTTTTACCATATTTACTTAAAATTCCATTTTCATAAAAAAAATAAAAACTTTTTTATATTCAACACGATTCGCGATTGGTATCGAATAAAGCTGCTAATCTGTCGTTCAAAGCGGCCTACACGGCATTCTTAGTTTTAGTTTCGTCCTGTCGTGATACTTTCATACTTAGGACAGAACAGAATTGTTTCTCTCTCGCAGTGCCTCATTCCTATATGTATAGTATAACCACGTGACGCTACGATATATCACATATCGTGTTTATTAGCACCGTTTCAAAGACATTTCCGCTTCGGAGCGGAATATGCTTCGATAAGCGGGTGAAAATAAATGGCTCGACGAACGCGCGTCGAATTAGACTTGTACGAGTCGCGTATTTGTCCGTAGTCCGATGATATTACTCGTGAAAAATCAACGAGGATCGCTTATCACTATCGTTGAATGAGGCATCTCGGAAAATGCAATAAACAAAATGCTTACATTGGCACTCAGATTACTGAAGAAACCTACAGCAAATCATCACACACAGTTATCGCGAGGCAGCTGCGTTCGTTGGATAAAGAAAAGAATCACATAATTCTTACGCCCTATCGAACTACGAATTTAAGTACTAGCTTTTCTACCGTTTTTCATCGTCCTATCGTCTCTGCGATAATAAAATTAAGATAATAATTAGCAATCTTTCGTAAATCCTATTAAAATATATACGTAAATAAGTAACGTAAAACAATGAATAAAATGCAAATTGGTACACGAAAAGCACAGGCACCCATCTGGAAGGACACTTGCGCTATTTTTTCCTTTTTCTCTTTTTCTTTTTTTTGGGGGGGAATTTTACGTCGCAAGATTTTTCGTGCTACTGACAACGTGGAAGTTCTGTCATAATAATCTAGAATATATGTGCAAATGTACATTGAAGATTTGCGCCTCATAGTTTGTGATATGTGTCGTGAGTTTGAAATAAAAATTGTGGAGCTGCGTGATTGTGGATGTTTCGGCATCCGTGAGTCAGCTACGATATTATCGAGAGAATGGTCAATTCCGGCAGTTACAATGAGATCTGTTAAATTATCGGAAACCAAACTGAAGGGAAATACTTTTACAGGCGAAGAATGTCGTATGGAATGTTGCGTTTTTTAACCGAATGACACGAATACTGCATTGACGGAGCAAACAATAAACGAATACTACCAAATGAATAAATATATATATATATGTATGTGTATATATATATATATAACAACAGTAATAGCAATAAACGTTATTCTATAGCAGCAGTATTAGTTTCTTTCTCATTTCTGATTTAATGAGAAAACAACACAGTGGTAGTACGGGCAGATAAATATACTATTGATTTTCCCTTCTCTTAACACCGATGCGCATTATACTTTGTTGTTAACCGATGCGTTTGCGAGAAGTGGTACGAGCTGTTCGGAGAGCTGTCCTATTGTCGCCTGCAATACTGCTTGTTTCTCCTCTAACGCGACGACCTTGTGTTGAAGCAATTTAAATTAATATCGCGTGTCCTCGCGTATGCATGCAACTGAAATGAAGCTTTAACAGCGTATGGATTATTTGGATTATATTTACCCTTTCCAATAACTTGCTGTAGAGGGCATACGGCACGTAGGCCGGTTGACCAGACGCGCTAGGACTGTGATCCGCGTGGGGGCTCATTTCGGCTCTCGGACTTTTATCTTTCTGTTTGCTATCGTCGTTATCAGTATCCGGTTTGGTAGTGGAATCCGCAATGTTTCCTTGTGTCATTAATCTAAAAAGCGATAAGAGAATATACGTTATTTTTGCATACTTATGAAATAAATAATGAATTAAAAAAAGTCGTCAAAGTCTCACCTTACTGAGAAATTTCGTTCCTTTTTAACTTCCACTTCTCGATCTACCGTGGCGGTTTTTCTCCTCTCCATCTGGTTCATCTTCAGTTCTTCGACCTGCAGGGGATCGATAACGATATTAACGGACGCGATAAATATTTTGTACATTCTTCTTATTTTATCTCTAAGAATACATTACCCATGGTGCTTTTCTTCTCGCTTTCACCGCAAGTCCGTCCGTTTCTTCGTCAGGTATTTGTTCCAACGTGGTATCGGACGTGCGTCCGTTAGATAGATTATCTTCCTGCAAATTATAGAAAATATTAAAATCAACGTTTTTATTTAGAATTTAATACATGATATTAATTCTTTTGTTAAGTTACGGTACCAAGATAGTGTTGGGAACGGCCGGCAACGTCGAAGATGCATTCGTGTTGGATCCAGCAGCGTGATGGCGTAGATGCTGCGACGAAGGCGGACGTCGTCGAGGCGCTCTAGCGCGAGAAGCTGTCAAATGCGAAAGCGGCGTGCCCTCCCCCCGTTCTACGCCGTCCAACTCTTCGCGGCACTCCGATGCGGCGACACTCGTCGTGCTGTTGATACCGTTATTATTCCCTACGTCGCTCACGAAACGCTTCAGGCTCGATATAATCGAGTGGCCACCGGCCGCCTTCTTATCGCCGCTTCCGCTTCCGGTAGATGTCAACGACGACGTTGAGGTGGATGACAATGTAGATAGGCCCTTTTTAGCGGCGTCTATAGTAGGGAAATGATCTAGCGAAATGCGAACGCGCGTCTTACGTTATACTACTGAGATAGAAATAGAAACCGTTACGACACGAATTAGTCATATTTTACCTGATATACTACTTGAATGTACACTTCTGGCATCCAGACTTTTTCTAACGTGCGCCTTCTCGACTTTCTTCACCTGATGGGAATGTCTAATACTCGACTTTGCACTTATCGACGTAGTCTCGTGCCATGGGGATTCTTGTTCCTGCGATTCGCCCTTTACACCAATCACCTCGACGAAATTGTCAGGGAACAAACCTACTTGTCCCTTCAATTCTCCTTTCCACCAACCCTATATAAATTATTATAAATTATTATTTAATATACTAATCATGTACTTACAAGTAAACGGAAGTGTTACTCACCGATTTTAATGACGCTGCACATTTGTAGAACTGCGAAAAATATTTCATACGTATTTTTTTTATCGGCCAAGATTCGCTCTGAAGGGTGAAAACTACTCTTTAAAGGTAATGGGTAGATTTCATATCAAATAGAATAAGTTGAAGGTTTTCAAAAGTAAAATGTTTATAGGGGGTTTTTAGAGTCGTTGAAACTAAATTTGATGTCAAAAGTAGTGATGATTGTCAAAAGTAGGAAATTTATAATGGCGGTCCGAATATGGCAGTTACGTACATTAAAAAACATCACTTGAGTGCCTTGTGTATCCTTGTTGTTCACCGAATATTAAACTTTAGCCGATAAAAAAAATACGTATAAAATATTTTTTATAGTTCTACAAATGTGCAAAGTTTCATTAAAATCGGTGAGTGACACTTCCGTAGGTTCACTTATTAGTGTTGTTATCTTGTTAATTCGTTAAAATTAATTAGATAGATTATAAACCTTGTCTGGAGCATCCTTGGATAAAAGGGCGATTACATCTCCTTCAACCAGAGTAAGCTCGTCCTCATTAGCAGCCTCATAGGGAAAGAGAACTCTACACAATTCCTTCTTATCTCGCTCCTTGTGCCTCTCTTGTTCCTCGGGAGCAGGCGCGGAGACAAAGTTTGAGGGAAACACACCGACTCTACCTCTAAGGCGACCTCTCCACCATCCTTCCTCCACCTCCCCCAGAAATTCTATGGAGTCTTGCGGCACTAAAGATAGCTCGTCCTCGTTGCACGGTTCGTAACTGAAGAGGACCTTGCAAAAGCGTCTACCGGCGCCGTTCCTCAAGGTGACATTCTCGTCGGACTTCGTGCTGCTCACGGTCTCGCTGCCGTTGCTTCCACTAGCGGCCGAGGAAGAATCCAATACCTGCACGCCAAACGTTTCCGCGTGAGAATCTATGAGCATACACAAATGATAAATCGTATATAAGAGACGCGTCGGCGCGTACCTTAACAAAGTTATCGGGAAACATGCCACGCTTGTCCCTCAGGGTGCCCTCCCACCATCCTCCGATCATCATTTTGATCCCGGTGATGATATCACCCTTCCTCAGCGTCAGCTCGTCGTCCTCCTGCGCGACATAATTATACTCCACTATCGCCTCCATGCTCGAGAACGTCCAGTCTCGACGAGTCGGCGAAGAATTCGTCCTGCGGAAAAAGCAGCCTTACAATGCGACGAGGCGGCAGTGTTCGATCGGCTCGAACTGGGTTTGATTATCTCGCCGCCGACACGCCTCGGTACGATCGACCGACGCGCGGAACGCGTCGAGGATTCGCGAGAGGGTGGAGAAACCGGGTCGCGCACGGGCGCGCGGAAGCGGAGCGTGGGTGACGCGCGTGTAACATACGTACGGGTTACGAGGTGATGACAACGTGCGTTCTCAGACTGCCTGGGTGCGTTTCTGTCTGACGGACGGTCCGGAGCGTACTCGCGTGCTCGCGCATCGCAATGCGGCCCGATGCGGATCGCGACGGGGACTCTACGCGCGCGGCGCGGCGCGGCGCGGCGCGGCGCGGCGCGGCGTGGCGCGACGCGGCGCGGAAACGGCTGGCCGCGCGCGTCACACGGAATTTTAGGCTTTAGGCACCCGGGCGGAGTTGACAGCTCCCCGTGTCCGTCACCGCGGCCATCTTACGCTCCGGAGGCACTCCACTCGGCTCGCGCGGCAGCTCCGCGCTCCGGGCGAAGCGGTGCGCATGCCACCTCGCTCTAGAGGCCATCGACACCGGACGTGCCGTCCACCGCCATGCTCACTCGAGGCGGCGCGGCGGCGGGACAAGCGGCGCGCATTCCGGGGCCCGACGTGCGGCACGATTTTTACGGCTCTCGAGACACTGGCTCTTTAATCTTGGGACGCAACGGCGACTCGGCGTCAAGTCGAAGCCCGTCCCGGCGAGAAACTCAACGTGCGACGAGGCGGACGCCGCTTTTTCTTCGCGCGATCGTAGCCACGAGCTTCGGTGCGTTTGAACGCGAGGGAACATGGTGGAGTGGCCGGATTTTTCCGCCGGAGACTCTGGGCGCTCGCACGAGATGCGCCTCGCTCATCCTGCGCTCTGCCTGCGTGATTCATCTCTCGACGCGACGCGCTTGTTTGAATGGACGCGCGTCGTTTGTGCCCGTAATGTGAGTCATGACGCGCACGTGCGTTCTTTAAGTTACATACGCGCGACCGTAGTCCGCGCACGTATACCACTATTTCGCACTCTGCTATTTTAGCACAATCAACACAATCAACGGATCCGCGATTCGAAAGATGCGCCTCGCGGAGCGACGATTTTAAATACCTGTTGAGAGACAGTTGAGAATGTTGGCTAAAGAAATATCTTTATAATAATCTGGATAATAATCTGGAAAGAGATTATTTTTATTTTCTTTTCGCATGTAAAAAGATTTTTCGTTATATATCAGGCATCTGACTTCTCGTTATCAATCGCTGTGATTCTCTCTCTCTCTCTCTCGGCCTCTCGTTTAATTTTAAAACCGTCACGGCACAATCGTGATCGCGAACGACGTCGAATGACGCGACACGCGACTGCCGGCCTACGTATCGCGCAATTTGCGAACGTGACAATCCCGCGTTGATGAGCTCGCGACGGGCTCGAGCGCGTTCTCCATTTCGAGGAAGAGACAAGGCGCTCCGGCGCACGGTGCGCGCGTCTACCTACCTGTCAACGACGGGCCTCGCGCACTTCTCCCGTGGCTTCCTGGTGCGTGCGATTCAGCGCGGGCGCTCAGCTGGAAACCGGTGCCGTGTCGTCCTCCATTTTTCAATGCGCTGATTCACGCCGATAATCGCTCGCGCCTTATCGCCGAAGACTATCGCGTATTGGCGATGCGCGGCGAATGCCAAAGATGTCCTCCGTACGTGCGCGTATACGTGCGACGTGCGGTTGAGCAATTCGTTTAACACACTCGGGTCACGCACTTGGAGAACCGTTGCCTTACAATCAAACCTCACTTTCCTCTTTACTCTTGTCAAGTATGAGTGACCCGCTTATTTCTTCCGTTATCGCTTCGCGCTTGCTTCTTTCGTGTTTCTCAGCGATAAATACTAATTAACCTTTGGAAGGCCGTAAAGCCATTATCATGGCTTCAGGTAATAATTACTTATCTGTGCCTTTTAAATATATACATATAATAATACAGGAAAAAAAAAAAAAACAAGGAGCTACAAATACGGCTTACGTCACTAGCTCTGGGTAATACTAAAGAAAAGTTACATATCTGTTAAAGTTTTGTCTACAATATATTGGTCAAATTATTGAAAATATTCAAATCTGACTCTATAATCAGCAATTCGAAAAACTCATATAAACACTTCATTTTCGAAATTAGAGACAATTTTTCATTTTTTTTCGAGGGCCGGAAAGCCACTATAGTGGTTCAACCTTGATAAGAATTTTGTATAAGACACACTGAGATATATATATATATATATGTATATATACTAATTTTTGAGAAAAATATACTGATATATGACAATTTTTTGGCCCTCTAAAGCCAGTCGACACAGAGCATTTTAGTTACATTACATCTATGTTATAATTTCGCACTCAACAATATAAATGTAATATAACATTATGTGTATGTAATGTCACCGATGGTTTGTGTCGACTGGGAGATTAAATTTGCTTTCCTTTCTTTAATATCTTGGAATAGCTACAAGAGATCTTGCACTCCGATAGGAAGAAGGCGTGGTGTGTCGTAGGTAAAAAGTGTGTATCTTTATTTAGTATTGATTCAGACATCGAGTTGAACAAGTTGTTTCTCTACAAACTTAAAAACTTCTCTTATACACTTATACATTTAGATAATCGATCGCGAAGTTTGAATTCAATTATGTAATAACATGATCATTCTTGAGGGTGAGGTGATGAAATGACAAATGAAATGTTGTAAAAGCTATCGTTATATCATACGTTTAACATCCCTGCATTCATCCCCTCCTCGGTGATCGGGCAAAGTCTTCTTGATTCACAAAATTTGAGAAAGACAACTACGTTGCGCAAAATAAACTCCGACTCTTAATTAAAATCGAGCCTCGATAAGTTTTAAATAATTTTTTGCAAAGAACATTGGCTTGGTTTGACTGAAAAAAATTACCAGCCGAATCTATTCGCCCGATCAACCATTCTATTTCATCTCTATATATCTTAACAAGATTCGTAACAAAAACACAGCTGATTCCTATCGAAAAACTTTCATCGTATCGTTGAAAAATCGCAATAGTCGTTGAAAATCGAGAATTACATATAGATACGCAGAGCCGTAACTAGAATGCTAAATAGAACTAAGGATATTTCTAATTTTTGTACAATCTATCCTAAAGTCCAGATGAAATTGCAGAACTGAATTTTACAAGAAATTTTACGAAATCGAAAATCTAAGAATGCCACAGAGATCTGCGCGAATGCGAGGTGAAAGGATTCCAGCGCGAACGTGATCTCAATATTCCGTCACGCATATTTTTTGCGGAATCTCAAGGACAGGGTTACGGAATAATTGATAAAACACCGTTGGATTCGCGATACGCGAAAGAAACGCTAGTTACGGCGCTGCACGCGCGCGCGCGCGCACATACGTGGCAGGTTCAAATAAGTTATATAAAAAGATTCTCCTCCAAGAGACTCTTCGGCCGAAGACCAGCTTCGGACGAGAAATCAAGCACTTCGATGAAGGCAAACGATCTAGCGTCCCTTAAAAAAAAAATTTGTACAAGCGACTTTACCGTCCACGTAGGCGACGCCGTTCTTACAAATTGACTCTTTTTTTTTTTACTTCTCCGTGTTCTTTTTTTCCTATTTTCTTCACATTTCTCGCAGAAAACAAGCACCCGCACTTTAAATGAAAATACTACATTTGCCGTATTTATGACAAATTTATGCAAAAGGTCACTACATCTCTTGCCTTTTCGAGCCGTTTCTTTTTCTTAACTAGGGAAATTCGTTTTCTAAGAGAATAATGTCAAGTTCCACAAGTGCTTCTCCTCGCTGCAAACAGTCCGCGGAACGAAAATTAATAATAGTCTTGACAAATTACGCGCGCATCTAAAGAAGAGTTGACGAGAATGGAGCACATTCGACAACCAGTTTTCTCTAATCGCATCTAATATCCGTTAATCCAAGGTTTCCCAAACTTTTGAGATATATATACACTGGTCCTCGGACAACGATACAGACATTCGCTTACTTCATCCAAATTTTTACGTCTGAATTAAAGAAAAATCGTTAAATTCTTTTGCAACATTAATTTTGAAATAATTGCAATTTCAGTAATTTAAAAGCAATTTAAACGAAATTTTTAAATGGCTATAAATACATTAATTTCGTTGTTTAGGTATACAACTAGATTTTAGGAAAAGTTGACTACATTGAAAAAGTTCAGTCCACGTCCGCATTTTAAGTTTGGGAAATCCTGATTGCTAATTAAAGGGCACATGTAGGTTGCTTAGCGGGCGAAACAATCGAATTTCATAGTGTTTCTTATACAAATACGCCGCGATTTATAAATATATAAAAGCAACAAATATATACCGTCATTATCGTGTGTATATATATATATAATACATATATGTATATATATAATATCATCTTGCACAAATAGTACAAACCTATGCTGTAAAACTATGACGTTTAGGATTGCGACTGAGAAAACAAACCGTGGCAATCGCTGTTTCCGTCAATGTTGCGCGATTCGCTCGCCAAGTGATCTCGTTTCGTCGGCATCATCGCTACAATGTCGATCGATCGCGACGGATATAGTGCGCTTCTCGTCTGAAGAGTGCATGCGCTCTTTAAACTCGGCTGTGTGTCGCGATGCAACCTGCAATCGCGCGTGCAAGCGTGCGAAAAAGCGCCAACTGGATTTTCGCAAAATTTTCGCGGGCGCCCTCGATCGCGCACCGCCAGCAGATCGTAGGAGCTACAAGATTCCCATTCGCAATGCAGTCCAAACTGCACGTGAATGCAGCCTGAAGCGGTAGTGTTGTGATTGTTTTTGGTATATAAATCAGAAATCGCAGCGATGAAAATCGTTCGCGATTCGCCAGAAGACGAGAGATTCGGTTTTCTTTATTTTTTTAAGATATATACTTATGAACGAGAAAACAATAATCGCAACGTCGCAAATATTTATCGATGCTCTCTCGTATAATCCCGAAGACACAATGTTCTCGGAGATAATAATGAAACGAGATTTTATTTGTAGTTTCAATCGGGCATCGACCATCATCGCGTTACCTTTCCATAGTTTTTCCTCTGATCGATCATAAAGCGATCAGTTACGACATCTCGTACAACGTATCTCTTATCTATCATCCTCTTTCGTCATTATTTTCTTTCTTATAATCACTGATAGGCACAATAAAGGCTTTTATGTTTCTGCCAGCGTAAACGAGAGGTACAAACGGTGAAAGTGATTTTATCGAAAGGCCGACAACCATCTATGTTTTGTTAATTGTAACGTAATTCTCAATATAATAAATATAATTCTTTAAACAAGGCATTTCTTGTAATATGGCCCATGAAAAATGCCTCGTGAATGAGATTGGAGGGTCAATTAAATCTTAAAGAACACATTTTTATAGTAAACCTTCTTATCATTGAAATAGATATACGTTAATATATATATATTTTTTTTTCAATTATTATACTGTTATGCAAATTCTTATTTTCCAATCCCATTTACTGTGACGCAATCAATCTTTGTAAATGCATTGACTGAAATACATAAAAATCGAGAAACTTAATTTTATATATATTTATATACTTAAGAAAACTCTCTCAGCATTCGAAAATTAGGAAGATTAATTTCTATCATTTATTATTAATCGAATAATTTACGCTATGCATTAAAGTGTGTACGTATTGCAGTGTGTTACATGGCAGCTAACATAATCTCGCGCGGTCCTCAACTCTTCGGCCGCAAATATGGCCCATGAAAAATGCAAGGATGCTATTATCCTTTTTTTTTTTTTTCATACGACTATTAAGTGCTCCATTTTTCTTTATGCGAAATAAGATTGGTGCTGTGACATTCTGTAGTAGAATGCATTGTATTATCGCGAAACGTCGAATATAATACGGATCACGGAAAATGTTCCATCACGATTATCAAAGCGCATTAATTAAGCGTGGATTATCACGTGTGTGCACCGATATGAAAGGTTTGATATACAGATGTCAAGTGCTCGTCCCGATTCGGCTTTGTTTCGAAGCTTCATTTCAGGCTCTGAGAACAGGCTTATTTTTCTTATGAACACATGAATATTAGCGGTTCTTTTTTGGATACAGATAGCATTTGCTAGTCTTACGCTACACCACTTTCTCAAGGCAGAAGGAAAGTTTTATTCGACATCAATATAAAAACAGTCAATTTTATCTCTTTTAAAGAAAGCTTCGCGTGCAATAGTGCAATAAATATCGCGGTTTCTATATTTATTTAAATAAAACTTTTTAACATACTCCAGGATGTTTCCTCGAATATATCTTTAACAGTCGTCTTCTTTATTTAAGTCTGTAATTTTCAGCAAACATTTTTTGTAACTTCGAAATTAAATCGAGATTGAATTTTTATTTAATCGTTTAATTTGTTAAATATTTTTGATTTTGGAAATCATATATTTATTAAAAAATTACTCACACACTTGATTCTAAAACAAACATTATTTTTCACGGTTGTTTGGTTGTTAGCGTTCGCTTTGAATGTTCAACATCGAAGAAACATTTATGCAAACTTTGGCATCTGTGCATCAAATAATCCCGACGTAATCGCGCAAGTCCTTCCCTGAGGGAAGAACCCTGGTCCTCGTTGAGAGACATCGGTAGTAATCGCAAGTCTTATATAGTAATATCGTTTTTTTTTTAGACGGTAATCACAATGCGCTTGAAGAATGTCAATCTCGCGTAGACATACTCTAGAATAGTAATACATCGATTACTGCGAAAGTGTGTCGTCTTAATAGCATCGAGAAGATGTTTCCTTGTAGTTAGGCCTTACCAAGCGAATCTAAGTGAACGTTCTTATGACTGCTTATGATACCCAATAAATGCGTCTGATCCGCGAAAGTCTAACACCGACGAGATTTCCCGGAAGTTGTCCGTAGATACAAATACACATCTCGCGAGCCTTTCGTCGAATCTCTCTCCCATCAATTTCAGCTGTAGTCTTTTCTCTCCCAGCTGACCTGCTAAATGCTTTTGGACTTGCGTCAAACTCGCGCGCGGAATAAAAAGAAATCATCGGTTGATTCTTGGAAGAGTTAACCGACGGTCCGCGAAACCGGCCTACAATTAATCACACCAATTGTCGACGCGTCTCTCGATGATGCGTTCAGGCATTCCGATTACCTCGTAGCCAAGTGTTCTGTCGAATCTCTATCATTCGCACGAACGTGACTCGCGGTCACACTATAAATAGACATCCATGACGTGTAATCGCGTATCATAGATAAATTTCTTTCACGATAATCTCGAACGTAGCTCGGGGGCTTAACCGTAATGTGCGTGTACGTGTGTGTGTTTTCGGATTATCCGGAGCGAGAGCTTACCTCGCACGGGCGACAAATGTTTCCTACGGTGTTTATCGTTTATGGCTGTGACGATGATCCGGGATCGCGGTAGATCGCATTCGTTTTGTGCTAACCCGCCGTTGCGTTATGCCACGACGTCGTCATTTCGGGCTCTCGCACGTAGTAGGGTGCTAGGTTTCTTGAAATAATCTAATAATATCTGTAATTATTGCAGATGGTGTGGTGGTATCGTGTAATAATTGCCCGGGCCACCCTCGCCCGGTACATACGAACACCTCTCGCCGTCGTCCAAGTCGATTTTCGTTCGACGACTGACTCAACGATCGCGTATGTATGTACAGGTATGGAAATGAGCGACTCTCCCCTTGTGCACGATGAACAGACGAAATCCTTTGTGCCCGGATTTAATTCTTGGCTGCCGTCGAAAGTTCCAACCGGCAAGATAGAGCTCAGCTGATCGTCCATCGAACTAACAGCTGCATCTCCAGGCATCGCCTTGTTGAGACGGTGACTGCGCCTTAATTATACTGTCCGCGCCTTCTCTCTCGGAAGCCTCGAACAGACTGGCCTGCAACGGCAATTGTTCATTGCGCTTGAGAAAGCTCGGTCCCGTTAAGTTTACAAAAGATGAAAGAGGAAATAGAATTCGTTTCATAGAAATCTCTTCTATTATATCCCGAAGAAGAGTTTTCGCTTTAACTTGCTTGATGCAGAATGTAACTTAATAGTAATAATATGTATAAAGATTATAGTTTTCAAATGCATTTAAAAAAATTTTTCAAGCCGCAGGAATATAATGGCAATGATTCTTGCAATGATTCTTCAATCGGATTCAACGTAAGTAAGTCTTACTCGGCGGCCCCGTTGTTCCCGTATTCTTCTGGCTAGAGTTAGGAAAGCCTCCTCGATGTTGATGTTCTCCTTGCATGATACCTCGAAGAAAGGCATATCGAAGTTTTCGGCGATCTTTTGACCTCTCTCAGCGTCCACGGCGCGATGTGCAGTTGCGTCGCATTTATTCGCCGCCAAAACTTTTACTACGTCTGGTGACGCATTCTGTGATGCAAACGACGGAATTGCTTATGATTCATGCTCTCGTATGACATTGCTATCGCGTACAGCTGACTTTGAATCGATTACGGAAACATTCTCCCGTGAAATTAGTTTCTTTAAGAGTCCAAACTTTAACTTATTAAATTCTGGATTTAATTGTGGTCGATGTACGTGCAACTTTAGTTAAGAAAAGTTATCTAATTTTATATATTTTATGAATTTTTTTCAAACTTTTCCCTTTTTTAGAATCGTAAATTTATTCAAATATTTATTTGGCACTTTAAGTTTAATTTTTTTCTGGACTTCTTAAGGTCGTTTTAGAAAGTAATATTTATTTCCGCAAGTTTGTTTCCGTTATGTTGTATGAGTAATGGTCTATGTTTAGAATCTTATTAATCTTACTTCTTGGATATTTCGTAGCCAGTACGACAGATGGTTGAAACTTTCCAAACTAGTGACATCGTACATCAAAAGAATACCCATAGCACCACGATAATACGCTGTTGTTAAAGTTCGAAATCTTTCTTGGCCGGCGGTATCCCTTTTAAAAAAATGTATTCATAGATATATTTTTTGCTACTTTGTTATGTATATGTGTATATGTTTATACGTACATAAGATATAATTTCTCACGTTACATACAAATTATATCTTATAAAACTCAAGAGAATTGAAAAAACTAACATTTTCCGAAAGAAAATTTTGATTCCTTTATTTAATTTAATTACGTTACGTAACAATTAATTATCTATTAAGAACTTGCGAGAGAGGACTAATACTCACCAAATTTGTAATTTAATCGGCGTTCCGTCTAAGTTAATGATCTTTTGTTTGAAGTCAATACCTGCAGATATATTCGCCATTTACATTTATCATTGTGTAAATATTTTCGGAGTATTTAGACATATCGAGCAAATTCTAAAGTTTAAATAAAATCAAGGATTCGTGATACAGTTCAATTATGTTTGTAGCACGGAACAATTAGATGCTATCATTAATTAGATGGCCATTGCAACAGTTTATACACCAGAATTTCACATGTTCCTTGCGTGCAAATAGGATGATTAAAACCTTACATGTACGAGAGCTGAATTTTTCTTTGTAACGGAAAACGAATATGCGAAATTAGCTAAATAGAATATTTACATATAAACGAGGATATACATATTTTTACAACATTTTTATAATTTATATGACAATTTATATTGGGCAATGCTGGAAATAGTTCGACAATAAATTAAAAATTAGATGAATCGCAATATCGAAGTTAGGACGGATGCAACCGAATAATCAGCTGATCGATGCTGACTCAATATATATTTTACGAAATACGTAACTATGCCACATCCGTTATCAATCGGCAAGTTTTGCTAAATTTTGTAAGTGGAGTAATTATTATTGTGTGTTTATTCCCATTAAAAATAGAAGTAACATTTTATTTAATCTAAAAGGTCAAAAAGAACGTTGACTCTGTCTCCCGTTATTTCGCGACAAATGAAGAAAATGAGGCTAATGCGTTAAACGCGTTAAATCAAGACTACTTCGAAGAAAAATAGGTTGACATAGAAATTATTTTTTCTAGAGCTAATATGAGGTTTATATCGGAGACAGAGACGTGACCTCATCGATAATAGCCAAGGGTTAATTAACGGCATACGTGTGCCAATGATGTATGAAAGTGACACACAGGTTCGTAGTACCCGGAGCAAAATTAAAGCGCGTGACTTTACTGCACCGGGGAAGATGAGCTGTCGTAAAACCAGTCGCAACTGGCGCCGAGATATGTCACGGCGGTCACCCAACAACAAGTCGTCGAAACGAAATCACCGACGCGGCTTCGGAAGCGGCCGCCGCGGGTGAATGACAAGTACGTCCCGACGTGTGTATTTTTACGGCTCATACGCATACGCGCGTGTCTCCTCACCTATCGTCGAGATGTAAGTATCGTAGTACCGTTCGTCACAGTAGCGATGCACGATACAGGTCTTGCCGACGTTCGAGTCGCCCAGCACCAGGACCTTGTACGTCGCTGCGAAATCCAACGCCATGTTTGCCGTGGGTCTCGGGCGGTTTTGAACTGTTGTTGGGTCGACAACAGAGTCGTCGGCCGGGGGTTGTTCTTCGCGGACGCCCGAGGGGTGGGGGGATGGGGGTGGAAAATCGATTCGAGGCTTGCGCTTTAGCCCCGGTACAGCGGGGGTTGAAGGTGTTCTCACAATTGTCCGCGACTTTTCGTCGCTCATGCGCGACTTTTATGATGCTGAAAGATGCGCACGGTGTGGAGATGCGGCTAGCGCGGATGCGTGAGGACGTGTGTGTGGGTGTGTGCCGAAGATGAGGCTGAAGATCGACGCGCGGCGACGACGGTGTCTACCGGGAGCAATATGCAACACTGTAATCATATATGTATAATACATGCAACATACAGGAGAACGCGGGAAGGCTGTTTTTCTATTTTTATATTTCTCTTTCTCTCTCTCTCTCTCTCTCTTGCCCGAGTCTCTTCCTCATGTATAATAAAACCTTGCGCATCTCTTTTGGAATAATTCGACCCGACGACGCAAGAGTTCGACGATCTGCGTGAAGGATTTGCGTATATGGAGATGTAATAGGGACGTTGGAAATGATTAAGCAATTATCGGAAATTAGGCCGCTTTATTTTATTCGCATTACCAATCGAACCGAGAGATTTCTTCTCTGACTAGAATCGTCAGGCTCTATAATTATATCAATTGCATATTTATCCTTCGCTCCGTTCGATAATAAAATATTATAAGAATTAAATTGGAAAATTTATGAACGTTCGATCGCTCAATACGATCGATTTACTCTACATATCGCAATACACTATTTTGTCTTGCTGAGAAAATTTCTATCTTCCTTTTTCTCAGGTATGCTACAATTATATCTATGATATACATATACAGATTTCCCTAAGAATTAGATAAAATGACGCGCGTAACTATTCAAGTACTTTTCGGGAATGGCTTTGTCTCCGCAAAGTATATATCCTACAATAAATATATGTATGTATACATTATATAACAATAATAAAATTAGTTTTGATACTTTGGTGGATGTAAGCTGCACTCGTTAATCAGGCCACATTATCTACCAGGATATGTGTTTCTGCTGCACTGATAATATTGCGTGTTAACCGTTAAAGGCTCCATTAATCGAAGTAAACGTGCTTCTAATTACCAGATTAGAAGTAAGATGTCAACGCGTCAGCATTATACACGGCGTTAAAAAACTAGAATTCGCAAATCGATATTATTGTTGTAGGGTGTGGGAATTCCTTTTGCTTGTCTTTTAAATAAATACTTTTGAAATAACCGTTTGTGTTTGCCGTTAAAATACGCGAAAACTGTTTTTGTTCGCAGTTGCTTATCGCCTTAATTAACAATAATCATACAAATAACATATATGTAGGCACTTTAAGCATTATAACTTGTGTAAGAAGTTAGGACACTATTTTTGGTTAGCATTACCTGTAAGTTGTACAATTCTGCTCGTCATAACATTTTCTTTACGTAGGCTATCTATATGATATGTTCTTAATTTATATAATACTTAAATTTACTTAGAGTAATACTTTAGACGCTACCGTTCAAAGTTTACAACATATCTCAAATTAAAGCATGATTTTAATGTCAACAAAGTCTTCACATCGAAGTCTTCTAATTCGATTATTTTTCCGTTCGATAAATCTTATATAAGGACTTATTGAAAGTTTAAATCTCATCATTGTATAAATGCTAATATCTCATAAATAATAAAATAGAGTTTAATTTACGTGAACAATACAAGTAATAAACGACAAGGTAACTTTTGACACGTAAGAAGACAACACAATTTCAGTCGAATTATTTTCAGAACACATTCGTTAACGATAATACTA
This sequence comes from Tetramorium simillimum, assembly GCA_011636635.1. NCBI lineage: Eukaryota > Metazoa > Arthropoda > Insecta > Hymenoptera > Formicidae > Tetramorium > Tetramorium simillimum. Next base: position 23,939 of record VBVQ01001534.1, read on the forward strand.
TCATGTCTCCGGGACATTTTATAACATAAAAACTCATCTCGTATTCCCGCAGTAATAATCGATCTGTCACAGGGACATTTGGCGTTCACGTTAGACCGAGTTTTTCGCATCGCGGAAAAATTCCCGCTTTCAGGAAGAACTTAACGAAGGCCATTCTCTCTCGAGAAAGAATGGGATCGAATCGCCGCCCATTCCGCACAATATTCCGCTGTCCTCAACGATGTCGTATTACAATAGAAACGACCAAATACACAATCCCATCATCACGATGCTCGACATGTACGCTAACGAGTTAGGAAGATGGATATTGTAAATACTTTCTCGTTTAATCAGCCATAACGGAATGACGACGTGAAGAATGTCCGGTATCATGAAGCCCAGATCGCGTATGACCTTTATGCAAGTTAAAGATAAATTACGAAATTACTCCTTTTCATTATGGGTTCGTGGAGCCTTACCTGGTGCGCGTGGCCCTCTCCTCTAACGACGTTCACGAAAAATTGATCCCATCCGCCGGCCACGATATGCAGAAGGGCTATCGCGGCGATGCCGAATGCCTTTCTGTGAGTAATGGGATTCTTCTTATCCGCAAGATAAACGACCCAGCCGGTGGATATCAACTCAGTGATGGTAAAGAACAGCTGATGATACCACTGCGAGTAGAAGTCGTCGTTCCAGTAATTGATATAAACCCACCACGAGTAATAGTTTGAGAAGAGCGCGGAGGAGAAGAGGAGCATCATGGACTGCCTAAGTCTCTGTTTGATCGCCAGCCTCGCCAGATGCTTCATTATCTCGTAAAACGTGATCACTCCAACGACAACGAGCATCCATATTTTCAACATGTTCGAAGTGGCATTGAAGTACATGTGTTTGTACGGAGCGATACCGGATTCGTATGAGCCTGTGAAAGAATTTCAATTTGTAAAATTAGATTATCGATTAACAGCGTTCAAAGATATTTATTAGAAATTTTCGCCAGTCTTGTTACCTTTGAAGACAGTGTCCCAGCACGAGCAGGAGCAGTATCGTTTATCCACGACCCTTGAATAGTCCTGCCAGAAATAATATAAGGTTGCGATCTGCAACGGCGGAATTGTTAAGGGCCCTATGATGCCCACGAATCTCGATCCGCTCGTTGCAATGTTCCTGCACAGTGTGCGCTTCAACATCTTTAATAGAGCCATTTGTCTTGATTGATGTATGGCGAACGAATAGACGGTGGTTGAGAATTTTGCTGTTTATTTTATGAATTAGAATTCTCTCTCTTATCACATGTACTATCATATCGATAAGAGCTGATACCTAGCGTTCTTTCTCTCTCTTTCCCTGTGCATTGGCACTTGTGGCTATTAAGTAAATTCAAAGATAACACCAAAACACTTTAACTGAAATGCCTAACTATTTTACAATTTCACAAATAAATCTGACTTTCACTTTGGAAGTCACTATAATCATCTTCACTTTATGTAAATGACAGTTGCCCTTGCAAATTATTTGTGCAACTCTTGTATAAAATCATAATCTTTTACGTCAATATCCATAGACATTTTCCAAAATTAATATACAGTGAAACGTGTGAACGAATTCTATAACATAGGATATATATCTTAAACCTCTACGTATAACGAGTCCTTAGGTAGGTAATAAAAACAAAAACTCAAATGAAAAACTGTTCAACACATGTTTATTGCAACAACACGTGTTTTCACACAATGCGCATTGTTGTTCGTGCGCCACACGGTGCAAAATGATTTGGGGTTTCCTCGGCTCAAGATTTTTCGGCTGTTACGTCATGGCGATTAACGTGCTCATTTAAGTGGCAACAGACTGCAGCCATCGTAGGTGCTCTCCGAGAGGGCACCTTCGACCTCACATGTCAACGAAGTCGACGACTTCACGTGCTGGGCCGTTTGATCGGGAATGAACGGCCGAAAAATGGAGCAGACAGTCCTCTGCTATATCTGTTAGGAAACGCCATCTTGCTCCAAGTTGCTCGAAAGAAACTTCTACTTCAGGATGACAGGAAGTAACAGGCGTAACCCGACTGTAGATATAAATCAATTCTGGCCATTGAACGTGATTAAAAAAATTTTCAATTGTATAAGATCTTTTTCTTCGATTAAATTAATCGTTCTAATTTATAACTGCAAATATTGTTGTTAAATGAAAGCAAGACTTTGTTGACCTGAAGTATCGACAACCATTAATTCAGCGTTCTACATCACTAGCGCGCGATGATTTCTGCTAGGCCATTTTGATCAGAACTTATAACGTTCTGATCTTATCACTTTCAATTTCGGATTTTATTTTGGCTATATTAAATATTCGCAAATTATAAACAATTGTAAAATAAAAATTATTGATGTTATCTGAACATTGTTACAGTTTATTACATAGCTTCCTTCTATTATTTTTAACCTTTAAACTTTAATAATTTTATTAAAGATATTTCTCTTCGAAAATGTATGATTATGTTCGCAATAATAATAATTTATTAAAAAATTTATAAATAAAAGTAATTTTTAAAAATCTTAAAAAAAGAGAACATTATCATCTCGTATTTATTATGTTATTTAGGAAAGATAAGACTTTCTTAAATAACATAATTAAGACTGCTTCTAATAATTATTCTACTTTCAAGCATTTTCACGCGAGATTTAAACATAAAAATGGCACGAAAATATGGAACCAAAAGTTTTCAATTATGTCGTTGTTGCTACAAGTGGCGTTGCCAATGTCTGCTGCCTCGAAAAAGAAAACCACATCCTCCTTTTAATAGCGGAACAGAGTCAGGTAGCAAAATAGGTTTGCATCCCAAATTAAAGGGGCTTGTGCCAATATCTCCAGCTGTGGGTACCTACAATCCTCGACTGATTGATCATAAATTCGTAATTAGGTAAAGCAACTTTAGTTTATATCTCAAAATTGCATGAAAGTATCTAATAAGTAGCACAAATTACGTTACAGTTGGAAACGACAACAAGAAATGGAAGATTTCTCTGCCACAATGGGCTTTAGATTAATCAGGGAAATTGCGAATCAGAAAAGTTTGATGAAGACTGAACATGGATTCGGAAGTCACGAGATATCTCGCTGGCCGGAAAATACTATAGATGTCCCCTGCAAGAATTCGCGAACGGATACTGGTTTTGGAATTGTTCCGCGATTTCAAACAAGTTATAAATCCACCACGCCCGGTCCAGGTTAATAAGTTCATCTTTCGAAAGAATAAGTCAAACTATCTAAAGGAAAAACTAAAAGATTTTCTTCGAAATAAAGTCCCATATTTTTGTCAGACTATATTAGAAAATTCTCCGAATTGTGTTTTAATTAACAATCGTTTTATGTTGTCTCTTTCTTGATCCTCTTTTTATGACCTGACTGATGTCTTTTACCTTATCCTTTATTCTTTATCATCTGACTGATGCTTCTTACCTTTTTAAGGATACACGCTGAGAACGCATAATCCCTTTTTCTATTTGGATCAAAAAAGGTTAAAAGGTTTCTCCCCTGTACCTTCATTCGAGTTTGACAATTTAGTACCTAGATTCCGAGAAACTGTAAGAACTTGGTCTCTACCATGTACTAGGTAAAAGTGTTATTTATAACATCAGTTTCTTAAACTATTTCTTTAGTTCTTTACAATTTTTAAAGTAAATGCCAGTTAATAATAGCATTGCATCAATATATTACAATTTCTCATTCAACAATATAAATATAAATGTAATACCTACAACACATGTTGTACACAACAATTACATTGTTGAGTAGGAAATTATAATATTGATTGTTGGCGATGTTACTGTTAGATATTTATTGGATAATATAACAGAATCAATTTTCATAACAGATACAGCGTAAAACATCCAAGTTCGCTGCAAGTTTTTCTTGAGAAGGTCACGAGCAAGAGGGGACCTTACGATATTTTCACAGGTGTCAAATTAGCATTTCTTTAAGTATGCGCGCATTATTTCATAAGTATATTTATTTTGTAAATATAGCTTAAAAATGTTCGTTTGATATATACAACGCGTCATTTCGTATCAATATTTCATAAAAATTTGGTATATCTTAAACTTTTATTTTCAAAAACATAAAGATTTAATTACAAAAGGGGTATGTTTTTACTTTCAATTTGAGGACCAAGAGATGAAACTACTATCAAAGGATATTGGACACACGCAAAGTTAGAGGATCAGAATGATTGGCCACGAAAATTGCCAGATGAAATAGACAAGCTTTCGTGCAACTGTAACTATTTTAAAGGAAGATGGTCCACCAATCCTAGGTATTAGAAAAAATTACAATAAATCATGAAACATAATAAGTAAAAATATAATATGATTATAATTTTAATGTATATGTATCGTACAACGATACGAAAATTATTTTGAATGAAAAAATATCTTAAAGATTTACGAAGAAACCAGTTATGAGGATGATGTTACAAAACCTCAGTACGTGTTACAAGAACCCCGATGAGCCAGGGCCTGGTCACTACAATCCTCGAACGCCCCGAAAACCAAGTTCATTGAAAAACTATCCCTTTAATAGCAATGTAGAATATGCACGGCCTGGTCCACCAAGCGACATTCGTCCTGGACCAAACAGATACAAGATTAAACAGAAATATCATGTAAAAGGGTACGGATGGAAATACGTTTTCAAGAGCAAAGTGCCTAGAACGATAGGCGTCGCTGCTTCACCGCATAATGATTAATTTCTGTGAACTATAGTATAATAAAAAATTTAAGTTATAATTATGTTATTTTTGTTAGAATTTTTAATGAATTTTTTAATAAAATTGAAGTTCTTTTAATAGAACTAATGATTTTCAATAAAACTGAAGTTTGATTAAGTACTATGTAATTATTATTACATTAAAAGTAAAATTTAAATATATATTGCACGCGCATATATTATACTGCGATATAAAATTTGACATAGAATTAATTTCACGGCAATTATCGATCTTAGGTGTAAGTTTCATTACGTCGAAAGTTACTGCGACACAAAATCTACATGGATCGCGTGATAGCTCCTGTCCGCGCGATGAGATCGACGATTGCTCTACTGCTAATTTGAAAGTCCAATGATCGTCGTGACTTATCGCGTGGATTAGCTCGAACGGCATGCCGTCTCGTCGTTTTTTTCCCCCCCATCGACGTTGTAATCGATGCAAGAGGCGCAAGATTTCGTGCCAGGTGGGAAATGGTAACAGGAGCCCCGCGAGATAACGACGGGCCACTCGGTGATTATCCCGGCTGCGCCGAATGCATAATTCGTGGGTATGCCGTGAACTTTGAACCGGTTCCACGAGCGCATCCCACATCGGCCGTCCTAAACGGACACAATTACATTTAATCGTTTATGAAAGACCACCTCTTTCATTTAGATCCTTGCCACACACGTCATTCGTTTGTCAAGAAACGCCCGTCCCCCCGTCCGGGGCTTTAATCGCCGCAATAAAACGAGACGAAATTTATTGGATCGTATGATCGTGACGAGCAACGGCGAGAAATCGCCGCTGCGTCCACGGCGGTGACTGTCGGCCCTTACGCAATCTGGATCGTTACAACGCGAGGACCAATGGAGCGCGAATGAAGGAAAAAGGTGTTCGCGCGGGGAAAAAATATACCGCTCGTTGGGAAACAGCAAGCGCAAGAGAAAGATTTTTTTTCCTGTAAATCATAATCGCATCAGGATATGCAAGACATGCCCGCCGCAGAAACCGGAAGCGCGTTACGCGCGCGCACGAGCGCGAGAGAAGAAACGGGAAAAATTTTCTCGCGGCGTGCCATATGGCGGATAATTTTGTAGATTGATGGAGGATTTCACGGAGCAACTGACACCCAGTACATGGGTTCCCATAGGCGGACGCCGCTGTGTAACACGGCTGTCGTGTAGGACGCTCGCATTAGTTGCAAGGGCGAATTAATCGGGACGCAATTGGGCGTTAATAACTTTCTAATTTACGGCCGACGCCGACGCCGACGCGTCTCTCGCAAGATCGATCTGTGCCGTTGAGTTCGTTCACCCGCGAGATTGCGAGTGACAGACCGCGTTTAAAAGACGTGAATATTGAAAGACGTGAAGAGAAAAAAAAATCTTAAAATTAACAATGAAATCATTAAAATAGAGACGATAACTCTGTTTCTGTCCTTTTTTTATCTCTATTTTCCCACCTCCATCGTTACTCCGAATCTTCTTATTCGCAAGCTGCGAATGATAAGTCAAAATTTGTCGATAATGAAATAATTCGTTGAAACGTGAAATGTCACGCTCCTATTCTTCGATTCCACGCTTCCAACATTTTGGAAACATTTCAATCCCTCATGAATACACGAATGGTCCATAAGTAAGTCTCCTCATGGGGCATTTCGAAGGATTATTGTGTCATTTTGCCCAATGGCCAAGAGACGTATCTCTCCTCTTCTCGCTCTCTCATGTGAGTCGCGTGGCAGGAGTTTGACCCATTTTTTCTTCCTCATTTTCACTCGACTCTGGCAGGGTTGCTCATAAATCACCGGAACAAAGGATGCATACGTTCGAACAGTGGCACTTTCCTTTCTACCTCACTGTTAGCTACCATTTTGAGAAAACGTAAATCTTCCAATTCTATTCTTCCTCGAGTCTGTGTCTTTATTCCCTTTCTCTTTTTACTGCCCTTTCTCTGCCTATTTCTTTAAGAGCTTCGTGCTTTTAGAAAAAGGCACGTGCCTTTTTAACATTTACTCTGCCCATCTACCCGTATAATAAGCCAAAAGACAGAAATTTGCTGGCAATAAAATCCTAAAAAAGAATATATACGCTTTTTTCTTCAATATTTTTTACAGTAATCTAGTAAAAGTCTGGACTAGAATAATGTCATGACTATAGTATAGTATAGCCTTATTAGAATAGCGTGTTATTATTGGTGTTCGTAAAGACTTTCCGAACTAGACGTTTTATTAAATTGGCCACCCAGGGAGTCTGAGTTCTTGAAGGTCATGCAAAAATAAAACAGGAAATATAAAGAAAAATATACTGAATTTCTATTATCAAAACTACAATGAAACGGAAGAAACGTATTTTTCAAAATTCAGTTACCAAGTGAAACTGGTAAAAAAGGAAAAAATTGAATAGAATTATTTTTACTGCTATTCAATAATGCCTGGACATGTTTTATCATGTTTTATCATGAGTTGTTCCATCTATGCAAAACTTGACGCTTAAGATTGTGGGCAACTTTTATTCTTTATCTATTCGATTCTATAGAGTCTTAAACTTTTACTCCCATAATGAGAAAAACACGCGCGATGGACACTGTTAAACTCGTAGTATCAAATCATCTTCAATTTGAGTCATTTTTAACTATTCCATAGGTCGCCACTGCTCCTACTATTATACAATTTCATTAAGTTTGACTAAAAGAAAAGTAAAATTTTGACTAACATGAAAGTTAGATAAATTAACAACATCGTGAATAAAGCTTACTCAATATGTCGCTAATTTTATCTCATTGTTTTAGTCAAATTAACCAAATATTGAGTAGAAGTAGTGGCAACCCATAGGAGTTTACAATGAAAGCCAGGACCCTATCGTTTCTAATTACTCACGTTAACACGAAGCCACGTGTTATCCCATTTGCAAATTTTTTTTTTACAACAGGTTAAGTTTGTTTACTTAGAATCATTATTTTCATGTACAACCTGCGCAATCTGAAATTCATCGATTCACATAAATGGGAATAAGCACGTCAGAAATGTTACTCCAGGCAAACGGAAGTGCAGGTATTATTGAATAGCAGTGTATCAAAGTCAATAGAAATTAAATTATAATTAAAGTCAATTAAAAATTATAAGAAACAAAGAAAAAACAAGAGATAAGAGAAAAGACGAAGACTACACGAGAAGACTCCAGATCTACCAAAGAAAAAAACATTACAGAAACGGACGCAAATTCGATTGAACGGAAACGGCGGTCACGCACTACGCACAGTAGATTATCGATGCACACGTGCCTTTTGTGAAAAAATTCCGGCCCCGTCGAATCCCTCCCCGCCCGCATTCAGGAAAGCGGCCATCGAGGGAGAAGGTGTGATACGTTACAGCTGGTTAAACAGCTGCGGGGTGGAAGGATAGCCGTGAACGCCGCGACAAATTTCGGCAGCAGCCAGCAGAAGGCCGCATATGAAACCGGAGAAGGCCGCCCTCTTTTTTTCCTTTCCTTCTCAGGCATAGTTTTGAATTTATTTCTGGATCTTCACCGCTCGATAACGATCGACGACAGCTTATCAACGAGAAATACGGCTTATAGCGAAATAGATAAAAGAGAAATCTTTCACTTTTTACATTAATGTGATAATATGATTGTAATTATATTAGACCTTGAGCATAATAGAAATAATAATAGAGAAAATATTAGGAATAGAAATAAATATTAAATATACTTGGTCCAAGATTTCGATCCAAGTTCTAGCATGGATATTAAGCTTTATACTTAATATTTATTTCCATATTTTTCTAATATTTTCTCTATTTTGCACAGGACCTTATATCATACAAATTTTATTAGACAATATATAAATTTTGTCATAATATAGAGGGTAGGTTTTTCCAACTTCTTGGTAAGCTAACGAATAGTTAAATCATATGTCTGAACTTATCTAATTTGAAGATAAAACAAAGACAGATGATTGTATGATTTAATTATTAATTAGCTTACCAAGCAGTTGGAAAACTCGGCCCAAAGAGATAATTTTAGATAATTTTGAATAAACAAGATCGCGTTAAATTTAGAGACGATACGATTACAAGTTCGAAACGTAGCTGCAATAGGTATCATAGTAAAAATAATCTGTCTGAAAGTCTGTTATTTCGACGATGGAAGTAGTTATCAGAGGCGCCTCTTTGTTTGTACGCTTTAACACATCCCAACGACTCTTCGCGCGGGCAGTAAAATATTAGTATTAAATTAAATTCGTGGACATACGTATGATGGTTCGACATATACGATAGTTTATTGGTCAATCTTACATTGACCATTCTTATTATGACATCGGTTGTTTGAGTTTCGGGCTAACGACGATTTGACGGCCGTTCCACATTTAACACTTCGGCTTCGACAATTATGATAACGTCAGTTAAGTGCGTTGTATTTTAAAACGAATGTTTTGTTTTAACGCAAATTATTTCTGTTCGATATTTAATATGCACGTTAAAATGCAAGAATAATATAATTATTGTATATTACGCGTATAATCAAATAATAAATTAAGATCTCGTTTATGAGGAAAGGAAAGTAATTTATTTTTCATATCTTTACTGAAAAAAAATTCTGATTAAAAACGGACGAATCAGAAAAATCTTGTAGGTGTGATCAAATATTTTGGTTATTATAATTAAAATTCTAGTTATTATAAGTTATTATAAGTTATAAAGTATTGAGTTCTATTATAATAATCAGAATATTTGATC